>JABFEP010000071.1:0-13774 GCA_013618265.1 Fusarium albidum
CATAGTTCTTCCGTGGGGATATCCTTGCACCGCTCACCAAAGAATCTCTCGTCCAGATACTTCTAGTAGATGGTATCAAACGCCCAGCTCCTCCGGGCGGAATAGTTGAGCCAGAAGCGGCCCGTCACCAAGCCCTCCCGCATACACGACGAGAGCAGCAGAGAATCGAGATCCATGTCTTGCTCCGCCTCTTCCATGGCCAAAAGCCAGGTCTTTACCCGTCCCTCATAGACGCTGGTCCAATCCTCGATGCCACCGTCCCACGTCTCGGGCACGTCAAGTAGTAACCACCAGGGCGAGTCCAAGATAAACTGCGTTGGCGCAGCATAGGCGAATTCCCAGTCAATAAACCCTAGAAGCTGGTCATTCTCATCGACGAGAACGTTGGTCGGCCTGAAATCATCTGACCAGAGGTGGAAAGAGCCCGAGCCGTCCGGGGCCGGCAATGTTGCAAGAGCATGTTTGGAGCAGGCAGACCAGTCATCTTCAGAAAACCCAAACTTGGATAGCCGACCTTGTTTGGCCAATCTGCGAAATAATTGGCGAGCGACATATTTGGTTCTGCAGTCATCCTCCGACGATACCATGTCATTATGTTGAAAGAGGAGAGTTGCCATTTGCATTTCGGCCAACACCACATACCACTCATCAGCGGTCCGGTACGTAGTGCCTTTGGATGGAAATATTGATTTGGGGATATTGGAAAGTTGAACCATGTTGTTCATGTTAAGAGTGATGGGTCGTCCTAGCACATCGTAGGATCTGGAGCTTGTCTCGACGAGAGCTCCGATGCGCGGAAAAGTAGGTTGCGCAAGTTGTAGCACACACCGTGCCATTTTGACGTACAGGCACTTGAGCTTGGTTTCAGAGATATCAGGATGCAAGACGGGCGTGTCGTTGGGGTCCTCGCGGGGGTCCTCCAGGGCCTGGCCCATTCCTCGTCGGGACCCGAGGTCTTCAATAATCATGAATGGCCCAATCTCGGGATCAATACCATGATAGAAGGCTCTTGGAATCGGGAGCTGAGTATGTTGTCTGATGAACGCTGCCGTCGCAGCTTCTGCAAGTGTCTTCTCTTCAGGAAATAGGGCCTGGTCAGGGCAGGGCAGGCGAACGAGAACGTTACAAGAGAGGCCCTCAATCCGGATGGGATATAGCACGTTGAAGCCGCCGATGATTAATGGGGTGACCAGGCTTGCGCGTTTCCCGAACATCCTCTTAGTAAAAGATTCAATTCTGCGACACGTAGATGATAATCGGACTTGCTTCGTCGCCTCCTCCCAGAGCTCATCGCTCCGGTCCCATGCAAGGTTGTCAGAGTCCTGTCGGGCAGCCATTCTGGATGGGACGGGATATGCTTGGGAAGGGTCTACAGATCACCCACTTCTCCTGCTAGGTCTCTTGGCTGTTTGTCCCCTTAGCTTGAGTGCTGCAACTGCGCATTTCATACTGCCCCGGTCAGAATGTGATAGATGTACAGTCGACATGGCGCCTTTCTTTGAAACAGGACGCGCACCTCATGTTTGTATTCAAGACGTCGTTGCATGGCAGGCAGACACTGGTGACTCCGAGCTGGGTTACAGGGCGCTCCAGTCCAGGGGAAACATCCCTGGCGGAACCAGCGCCAGGTCCTGGCTCGACCCCATCACGTGATGTGTTCCAACCAATCAGGAAACGGGACCACCGACAGGAACGCATGGGTTACAGCATCCACCGTAATGAACCTGGCCAGGTGATAAGTTAGCACCACCAGCTGATAACGTTAGCTGCCACGACGACACTTCCGCTTGGAACAAGAATATCCCAATGTGGTGTTTGAGGCCAACACCCTGGCGATGGCCCTCAAGCGCAGAGATGCTGCTCTCGCAGGACTCGCCGCCTTTGTAGCCTGGGGCTTCGCTGCCCGCTGGCTCCCCGTCCTGCGCTGGGCTGGCCACGCCTTTGTCGCCGGCTCCCTCGTCACCCTCGCCGTCCTCCTCGCCGGCCTTGTCCTCGTCTCGAGACGCCCCAGCAACCGCATTTCGCGACCGCACGGCGCTGCTTTTCTCGGCCCCAAGGCCTGGCGATCCGAGGTGCAGGCGCTGCGCCAGCGACAGTCCTACACGTCCACCGCCATTGACCCCGAGTGCCACCGCGCCTCCCACGCCCTCGATGGCCTGCTCGGCCTCATAGTCCGCGACTTTGTGAGCAGCTGGTATTCCAACATCAGCCGTAACCCCGCCTTTTCGAACCAGGTCGACAAGGCCATACGGGAGGCGCTTCTGAGCCTGCGCGATTCGCTTCGAGACAAGGACCTGGCCGAGATCGTCACCAGCCGCCTCGTCCCCATCCTCACCGCCCACTTTCGCGACTTCTACGACGCCGAAAAGTCGGTCCGCGGGAAGAAGCTGAACCGCTCCGTCACCGAATCCGAAGAGCTGGATCTCGCCATTGCTTCCAAATTCCGCGATGGTCGCCTGCACCCCGCCGCTTCGCTGTCGTTCCCCGACACCAAGATGGTCCAGCAAGACTACCTGCGGTCCCTTGTCTCCAAGATTGCGCCTCAGATACTCCCGGAGAACATGCTTTCTAGTCGAGCTGTCTCCACAGTCATCCGCGAGATCGTCGGCTGCGCCGTCTTGTTTCCCGTCGTCCAGCTGCTCTCCGAGCCCGACACCTGGAACCAGCTCATGGAGAACCTGGGTCGCTCGATGCTCCAGGATAGGTCGACTGTGCGGAAACTTCGGGCTGCTCTGGACCAGCACGCTTCACCCACGCCAAAGTCCAGCAAGCTGGCTTCGATGCCTCGAGTTGCTCCTGGTGACAGCGAACGCAAGTTTGAAAAGTTCATCCGCGCCATCCGCAAGGTCAACAACCTGTCCGATGCCCGTCGTTTCCGCAGCGAAGTCGCCAGCCAGCTCAAGCGCGATTCTCTCCAGGAGAACCAGGATCAGGTCTATCTCCGCCGCTTGGAGATGGGGAAGCGTCTTCTCGACCAAAGGGTGAATCATCTGGCTGCCGGCCGAGATCGTCACGCACCCCCGCTCGCCCCCTTGCCGACCTCATCATCCTCTCAGTCCAGGCTGGAAAATGCAACTCTTGTTGAGCTTCTGCGTGACTCTGCGGGGCTATCATATTTCATGGAGTACATGGATCGCCAACATCTGATGCCCCTGGTGCAATTTTGGCTCGTCGTAGACGGCTTCAGGAACCCTTTGGAGGACGACGGCCAGGACGACGAACAGCTGCCATCAACATTGCCCATGTGGAACGACTCGGATCGTCAAGATCTTCAGCAGATCGATCATGCTTATCTCTCCAAGCCCGAGCTGAAGGTCCCAGACTCGTCGAAAAAGGAAGTGAGAGAGTTTCTCAAAGCTGGAAAGTCGGCCACTCCGGCGCAATATTACAGGGCACGCCGGGCTATTCTAAGAGCGCAGAGCGCTGTTCTCGAAGAGATGCAGTCGCGCTTCTTCCAGAGCTTCAAGAAGTCAGATTTGTTCTACAAATGCCTCGCGGCGCAAGAAGCAGCGAGTGCCAACACGACCCGATCGGCGCAACCTCTGGAACCGCAGACATCAGCGAATAGCCGAGCCAGCAAGACTCTGCCGGTAAAGCCCAGACTAATATCTCGCCTAAACCCTCAGCTATCCGGCACGGGAAATCGCACGGGTTCTGCGTCAGACTTGAGGTCACTCAATGTTAACGGCAATGGGGCCGATCCTCTAACGCGCCCTAGACGGTCACTGGATGAGAACACTTCGAACCCTTCGTTTGACGATGACGAGCTGGACAATGATGGATTGGTGGATTCCGTCCAGAGCCTGGATCAGGAAAGTCAGCAGCAGCCCGATACACAGGTTGTTCAGGCTGTTGAACAGGCGCTCACCAACATTATGGAGGATAACCGGCCTCAGACGGCTGAGGACCTCCGGGACTCCCTTTTTGGTGGCACCGGACTCGGCGGAGGACTCAGCGGCAGCCTCGACGACAACGCCTCAAGTCTCTTCTCTGGAAACGATAGCGGATCTCATCGTGGCTCTCTAGATATGGGCATCAAAGCATCCACATCAAGCAAGGAAGGCGAAAAGCCAAGCCTCTCATCTCTTGGTCTTGTCAGCGCCGCGTCAAGGATTGGTGTCTTTGTAGACAATGATTTATTTGGCGAAGACAAAGACCTGCCTGACGATGGGGGTGTGGACGATGGGCCGCCACCCGATGAAGAAGATGAAGTTCATGAAGCGGCTCCGGGAGACCTTGGCTTGGCAGAAGCCATCACAGCCCTAACAAATGATATCGATCGTCTGGTGGCCCAGGAGGCGGTGGTGGAATCACTGACCCGAAAGGCGGAGCTGACCAATAACACCGCCGAACTGCGCATCCTGAGAAAGTCCAAGGCCAGCTTGCATAGAGAGATTCGACGTAAAGAGCTCCAGCGGCAGCAATATGTCGTCCAAGAAAGCGACAACAGCCTCTACGGCCGGTCGACCATCAAGATCAAGTCGATCCAGGTGGGGAGGGAAGAGGACGGTAGAGAATTCGCCCTATACGTGATAGAGGTTCAGAGAAATGCCGGAGAGCAGATGCCTGCAGCGTCATGGTTGATTTCGCGGCGATACAGCGAGTTCCACGAACTTCACCAAAAGCTACGATCTCGGTACCCGTCCGTGCGGAACCTCGACTTTCCCAGGCGCCGCATGGTGATGAAGTTCCAGAGCGAGTTCCTACGCAAGAGGCGGACTGCTTTGGACACGTATATGCGAGAACTACTCCTTCTGCCGGAAGTCTGCCGCAGCCGAGATCTCAGGGCCTTCCTCTCGCAGAGCGTTATTGCGCCAGGCCAAGACCTGCTGGACCGCGAGGACAAGAAGGACATGATGACGCGCCTGTATGATTCGGTAGCGGATGGGATGGACGACATCCTTGGCAATATTCCTGTCTTGGATCAGATCTCGGAGGCTGGTCAGAATCTCATCGCGGCAGCGACCAGCCAGCTCAACGCGGCGCCGCTCAACGTCAATGAGGATACCTTCCCGGCTGCGGAAGCCGAAGCGGAGCTGGACGCCTTTGAGAATAAAGAGCTCGAGCCGTTCATTAAGCCCATCTGTGACATCTTCCTCGAAGTCTTTGAGCTCAACAAGGGGAACAACTGGCTCCGAGGCCGAGCCGTGGTGGTTGTTCTCCAGCAGCTCCTGGGCGGCACGATCGAGAGAAAGGTGCGGGATAATGTCAAGATGCTCGTGCAGGAGGATTCCATTCTGCGATACATTGGGCTGGTGCAAGACAGCCTCTGGCCCGGTGGGCAGCTTCAGCGCGACCGCAAGCCGCGAACGGCTGCGGAGAAGAAGAAGACACGCACGGAAGCCAGCCTGATGCTTGCAACACTCGTGCCTGACCTCGCAGGAAGCGTCGTGGGGAGAGTCAATGCACAGGCCGCGAGTCGGCGAATATTTGCGACACTAAACAATTCAAGGTTGAAGTAGGTTGAACAGCATGACCCCTATACAATGCCTAGCTAATACTTTGACAGTGCACATCTGGTATTTACAATGATTGATGAAATCGTCTCGGTGCTCTTTGAAGAGCCCTAGGGCTATAAAGCCCAAAAGCATTCTATCGTTCTCCATAAGGCACAGCAAGGCGTTGGGCGTCATTGACAGGGGAATGAGTTGGACTGAGAACAGGATGAGGCAGCTGATGAAATAACTTGAGTGGCTCCAAGGCAAGACCATGATGCCCTAGATGGGTGTCTATAAAGTAGACATGAAAAACAGGCCGCTGGGAAATAGCCGCAATATTAATGACGAACACATGATCCAGTTCTCGACGCATATGATACGCGGCCGTCCGCTTGGGATGGAAGTTCGTGGGGTTTCGAGCAGCTCGCAGCTCGAGTCGCAGTGCAAGATGCAGGCAGGGTGTTCCGATCGGCATGTGACGCTAATTATTAGCGAGGCACCTACCTCGAGGCATAGCGGGCACGGGGCACTTGCCCGATCTGGCATTTTGCCACTCATCCCCGCCCGCTCACCAGCCTTTCCATCTTTCGTCGCAACGGGTCGCACGCGCCCGCGCAGCCTCTTTCCCTTCTCCACCACCAACCAACATCACCCTCATATCCATCATCTCCATCGTCTGCGCCCGACCTCCACGGCCAAGAGCCCGCTCCAACCCCTTGGTCCATCGCGCGACTGGCCCTGGACACCTGGAAACCCTCGGCCGGCTTGAATAAAATATCCGCGCCTCCTCTTGCTCTGCCTGGATCCCCCTTTGACTCGACGACCCTCCTCCAACCGGCAACATGACGGAGGTATCGGCCACCCGGCTGTACTTGGGGAACCTCCCTCGAAATGGTCCGGACTCATCGCCCTGACGCTCCTAGCCATGCCACTGACACGCTGCCGAACAGCTACCAAGTCCGACGTTGAGGCTCACTTTGCGACTCATGGTACCGGGGAAATAACCGAGGTGAAGCTCATGAATGGCTTCGGTTTCATCGAGTACAAGGACCCCATGGATGCCCGAGATGTTGTTCCGGGTAAGTCAGATCCCACGGCCTTCTTGGCCCTAGTTTGTGCTGATTGCTGACCCCCGCGCCCCCCTAGCCTTCCGTACGTCACCACCTCAGACTTGGCTCCTCTCTGCGCCCCCTGGCTAACCCACCACCCACCAAAAGACGGATCTGATTTCATGGGAGAACGACTCACCGTCCAGTTTGCCCGCGGTTCCCGGCACCGAGAGGGAGGCTTCGGAAACCATGAGCGCACCGCGCCACGGCCCCGTAGAACCCCTCATCGGATGCAGATAACGGGACTTCCGAACGATACCAGTTGGCAGGTCTGTTCATCCTCCCCGTTCCTTGTCCGCTGGATTCCATGGATTCCCCCACCCCTTTGTGCCTTGCGCCGAGCTCTGGTTTTTCTGGCTTCGACCCATCGGGACTTTGCCGGGACTAGGTTAAGGGGACGACGACCACGGAACCCATCCACCCGCTCTCTTGGTCTTGCTCCCTGGTTCTTGCCCTGACGGACTGCACTCTCGTTTTGTGGATTACATGGACTTCCGGCGTTTCTCATGCTCCTGGACAGCGACTTACGTGGATCTGGAAATAGGACCTCAAAGATTTTGCGCGCCAGTCCAGCCTGGACGTAGTCTATAGTGAGACTGGCCGCGACTCGAATGGGCGAGGGTGCGTCAATGCTCGCGATCTCGGGCTTTGCTTCGCCGGCTGACATGGGTGTAGATTTGTTGAGTTCGAGACTGCTGCGGATCTCAGGACCGCCGTAGAGAAATTGGACGGCCGAGAGTTCAAGGGCCAACGGGTTCAATGCGTTGCTGACGTATGGCTTTGTATATCCCGTCCTGCTGGAGGAGCACTGAGCTGACGCAGACTTTCAAGACCCAGCCCGACATCCCTCAACGTGGCGGCGATCGCGGACGATCTCGATCTCCCAGCCGACGCCCGTACCCACCCCCTGCGGATGATTACGAACGCCGTGGACCTCCTCGGGGGCATAGTCCGCGCCGAGACGGCTACGGTTACCGTGATCGAAGCCCACGACGAGACTACTATGATGACCGTGCTCGCTACCGATCTCCCCCGCGTCGTCCCATGGAAGACTATGCCCCTCCTCCTCCTCCCCGAGGCCGCTACGATGATCCGTACCGACGTGACTACCCTCCTCCACCTGACCCCTATGCCAACGGCCGACCCCCCTATGAGAGGGTGCCTCGGGACTTTCCCCCGCGGGACGGTGGATATCCTCGGGATCCGCGCGACTACGATCGTGGCGCACGTTACTGGTAAATCCGCTTCCCATAACCGCTTCGGTCGCTCTTTAGCGGGACTGTCCTTGACCGGCGGTACTAGATTATCCCCATGACCGGATGCGCCAAGTCTGCGTCGTGCAGCCACGGACTGCGACCAGGTAGGGCAGGGCAAGTTTGATGCGAGGTGGCGACAGGCATGCCGGCGCAGCGACAATTGACGACCAACGAATCTTGGTACATCACGACGGCCAAATGAAAGGGGAATGAAGAGGGAACACTGGACGGCGCGGGGACAAGGGATGACGAAGGACATGACGAGGAGCCGACGACACTTGAGGAAAAAAGCTGCGACTGCACATGACTTTGGGGAGGGGATTGGGTAATGCGATCATCAAAGTGTATGACTACCAGGATGGCTTATATGGGTCTTTATGGTTTGGGTTCTGTCTTCTGTTCGTCTTCGCTTTTTGGAGGAACACGCAATATTATATGGACCATTCATTATTAGTAGTTGTTTGTTCAGTGTAAGAGAAAAAGGACCAAAAAAAATCGATTTTGATTTCATATTTGAAAACGAGATGGATCTATCGCATGGCAGGAAGCGCACATGGTAGAAAGGATGCCCGCGATAAGAGCCTCGCATCAGCTGGTTCCGTCCCGCCCTGCCCGATAGTATACAAATAAAGACAGCGACTCTGGACTCCTTTTTCGTCGGATGGTGCTTGCGAGATGCGCTAGAGATGGACTAATAGGTGAATTGATGTGCGCGCGCGTGGATATAGGGTGTTAGAGTAAGTGTTGTAAGTGTTGTTATTGTCGTAGGTGTAAGCCTGATAGATTAAGCAGTCTTCTTCCACTGGGCGTGGATGCCGATGGCGCTGCTCAGGGTACCAGTCAAACCGACGATGCCGTCGTCCAAGAAGCTGACCCAGCCGAGCCCGGAGACGGGGACGCAGATATCGCAGAGGTCGAGGAGGAGCTGCTTCCTGCTGGCAGCGCGCTCACTAGAAGGGGCGTCAGTATGGTGTGTCGTCGCATTCGCATCAGGGAGATGAGATGCGAAGATGGGTTTCCAGTTCCAGATAGATAGGCGAGCACAGGTGGGGGGGGGAATCGTTTCACTTACATGGCGATGCGCTTGCTCTCGACGACACCCTCGCCGTCCTTCTTGTCGACCTTGGACTCGCGCAGGCCCAGCTGGCGCAGGGTGTAGAGCTGGCCGGCGATGCTGAAGATGATGCCGACGGCCCAGCACCTGTAGGCCTCCTGCTGGAGGCGCGCGGCGAGGGGGGACTTCCTGAAGCCGATGGCGTCGGGGATGGTGGCGGCGTCGAAGGACAGGTAGCCGGCGTAGCCCAGCTGGCGGCCGACGGCGGCGAGACGCAGGAAGGGGTCCATGGACTTTGAGTCGGAGGCGGTGGCGGCGGCCTTGAAGTGCTCGACGAACTTGCCGGCGCGGAAGACCTTGCGCATGAGGCCGAACTGCTTCTTGACGGCGGTCCACGAGGCGATGGCGGCGGGCGACCCGTTGGTTCGGAGGAGGTACCAGGCGTAGAACCGGCCAAAGTACTGGAGGACGCGGAGGAGCTTGTCGCGGCCGAGGGTCGTGGCCATGAAGCGCAGGTAGTGCGCGACAGAGGGGTGGTAGATGACGGCGTCGGCGACCATGGTTGCGGTTGTGGTTGATGGATTATATGTGTGCTTTGTTTGCTTTTACTGAGAAGAGAGGTGAATTTACGTATTTGGTTGGCGGATGTTGCACGAGTGGTATGCGGATACGGCGGGTTGAATTGCGATGGCAGGATTATAGTATAGAATAAAGAAGAGAAGTTTCTTCGCCAGTAAGAACCCAGTAAATTACTGATGAAAGAATGCGCGATGCAAGATGGGGGGGGAATTGATGGGACGAAAACTAGGGGAAAATTGACGACAGTTCCAAGTAAGTCGGAAAAGGGAAAGGAAGAAACGGGAATGGAGTCAATCAATCAATCGAAACTGGTTTGAGATGAAAGGCAAGTTTAAGGTGCGGAGAAGATTCGGAGACTTGGCCGAGCCGGGCAACGGTCTTCACATGCCGAGGTCCGTTCCCGTGAGCGGCAGGTGGGCGCGAGGGTTCAACCTTTCTAAACAATTGGCAAGTGGCAGTTGACTCGGCCGTGGGACCCTGATGCGAATTGCAGAATAGGTGCTTGATCTAGACAAGCGCCTGCTGGGCTGATAAAAGGGGGAGGATTCTCTGACAATTATTATGCGTCCCCGCAAATTTCACACAAGAACCCTGTGGGAAATCAAACAGAGACTGTTTACGACATCTGCTGACGGCATGTGTCCGAGGTTTCCTGTTTTGAGCAACCAAGGGGTCCATCGGGGCTGGCCGGATAACCTTTAACCCGGCGCCGGTGTCCCGTGAAAGACTTCCCAGTTGGGTTGCACCAAGGGGAAGGCTGATTGCGGGGTACACCACGTGATGAAAAGGTTAGTCTCTGCCTGAGGCATAAAACATTACAACCCCCAAACCTTGCTGCTCACCTCGGGATCTCACCGAAGCATCTGACAGATCTCCCCCGCTCAAAAGGGTCGAATATCTGAGGCAACCCCCACCGAAGAGAGGGGGGGAACGGGGGAGACCTTTATGAGGGAAAGCATGATGACGGGAATTGACCGGGTCAAGCTGTGGCTGTGAGCAAGCAGTCTGCTCTGTCTCTGGATCGAACTTTGATTTTTTCGTTTCCCGGTGACGATTGCTGAATGCTCCTCGGGGAGCCAACGCCGAGCCAAGGACCCCTCCTCTCCACCGACGCGGAGGGCGGAAAGCCACGCCAATTACCCAATCCTGTGGGGAGAAACCGGGACCGAACGTGCCAGGACGAAGCGGCTCCAAGCCCTCCCAAAGCCTCTCCTCGATGGAGGGAGGGGCAAGTTTGGGGCCCCTCCAAAAAGGCCTCGATTCGTCCCCGGGAAATCCTCTTGCGCCGCTTCCCCTCGGCCGGCAATGGCCCAATCGAACCCCAATTCGACCCGCGTCTCGGGATTCGATGCGCGGAGCGTCGTAGGGGAGCCCAGGAGATTTGTTGCCGTGGCACTCAGCGGAAGAGCTGTCGCCGGGTCACGCAGGGCTTTGTTCCCGATGACACAGCCCAATGGAGCCGTGATAGCTCTCGATGCTGCGCTGCGGTTGGTGCAATTACCCACGAGACCTGGGCTTGGTCGGCGGCGGGCTGATCTGGCAGGCCTGGCATGAGCCGTTTGGGGCGTCTTGGGGTACCCGCGGCGTATCATCGTCATCTGTCGTCAATTCACGGACGGACGCGGCTGCTTGCTTTAATCTACTCTTCTCCTCCCGTTCTCTCGTCTCTCGTTCCGGCCTGATCTCGTGAGACTTTTGCTTCTTCCCTTTTCCTGATCGCTCTTCGTCCCGATCTTAGTCTCGATCTTCTTCCTTCATCTCCCATTCCCACCTTCGCGATACCCTCACCCCGAGACCCTTCTCTTCTGCCCGTCTCTCTGTTTCCATTGCCGGCTTAAACCTTGTTGCGCGTGTGTGTTGCTTCGGCTTAAGCTCTTGGTTCCTCTTGTCCATCTTCCCCTCCTTGACTCGCCGGTCAATTCCTCTCTCTTACATTCCTCAATCAACACCCCCCCAAAACTCAGACACAATGGCTACCAACGGTCAGTTCGAGGGCGAAAAGGTCAACACCAACATCGTCACTCTCACCCGCTTCCTCACCGAGGAGCAGGCCAAGCACCAGGAGGCCACCGGTGACTTTACGTATGCTTAACTGATGCCGCCTCATGACCTCGGCTTTCAATGCTGACCCCCGGGACAGGCTGCTCTGCCACGCCCTCCAGTTCTCCTTCAAGTCCATCGCCTACTACATCCGACGCGCCACGCTGGTCAACCTGACGGGCCTGGCCGGGTCCTCCAACATCACGGGCGACGACCAGAAGAAGCTCGACGTCATCTCCAATGACCTCTTCATCGAGGCGATGCGGTCCTCGGGCAAGTGCGCGCTGCTCGTCTCGGAGGAGGAGGACGAGATCATCTTCTTCCGCGACTCGACCGACGCGCGCTACGCCGTAGCCTGCGACCCAATCGACGGCTCGTCCAACCTGGACGCCGGGGTGTCGGTCGGCACCATCTTTGGCATCCACAAGCTGCCGCCCGGCTCCAAGGGCACCAGGGAGGACATCCTGAAGCCCGGCACGGAGCTGCTCGCCGCCGGCTTCACCATGTACGGCGCCTCGGCCCAGCTGGTCATCACCATGCGCGGCGGCACCGTCAACGGCTTCACCCTCGACAACGGCGTCGGCGAGTTCATCCTCTCGCACCCGGACATGCGCCTCCCCAGGTCGCGCGCCATCTACTCGGTCAACGAGGGCAACTCGCTGTACTGGGAGGACAAGACCATCGGCTACTTCAACTCGCTCAAGAAGGCCCAGGACAACGGCAAGCCCTACAGCTCCCGCTACATCGGGTCCATGGTTGCCGACGCTTACCGAACCCTGCTGTACGGGGGCATCTTTGCCTACCCCGCCGACAAGAAGAGCCCCAAGGGCAAGCTCCGCATCCTGTACGAGTGCGCCCCCATGGCGCTTGTTTTTGAGAATGGTGAGTCTTGTGGTGCTGATCGACTCTATTCTTGCTGACTATTTTTAGCTGGTGGCCAGGCTGTCGACAACAACATGAAGCGGATGCTCGAGGTGGTGCCCGAGCACATCCACGACCGAGCCGGCATATTCATGGGCAGCTACGACGAAGTGGAGCGGGTCAAGCAGTTCCACAAGTAGGCGTGTGCGAGGCACAAGGTATATATGTATGGGCGGGGGATGATGAAATGAGTAAAAATAGCTAAAGCGATCTCATAAATGAAATGAGCCTTAATGACCAATCGTTGTACAATTTCTCCCGTCATCGTCCTTTGTGATGAGTCTTCGCAATTGAGTGACACATGTCCACGGCTCACCACACCCGGGGAATCAACTTTGGAGTATTCCTCTTCCACTCCCGATAGTCCTCGCGGTCGCCATACCGCTTGTTGTACTTTTCCTCGCTCAGGGGAATGCCCGAGACCTTTGTGAGCAGCAGCGCCGCAAAGGCAGGGCTCGCGTACGACAGCGCCGTCGTGGCCAGTATCCCGCCCGCGCCGCCCGACAGGCCCAGGGCGAGCTGGACGGGTCTCCTCGCGAGGAGGCCGGCGGCGAGGGTGGCGATGCCAGTCCAGAGGGTGATTTCGCCAAAGTAGTTTGGGAATTGGCTGAATCGGTCAGTGGTCGTATTCGGTAGAAGGGGAAAAGGGGAAATACCTGATTGAGAATAACCCCCGGGTCATAAACTCCTCGTCGTGGACCTTGGCCTTCTTTTCCCTCATCCACCGGCTCTTTTGCCAATCCGCCACCACCTCGAACGCGAACCCGCCCGCCCAGAGGGCCAGGCCGAGGGCGTCGGTGACGAGCAGCTTGGGCACTGCCGCCGCCACGACAGAGGGCGGGACGGCGTTGACCAGGATGACGGGGGACAGGCAGATGGAGACCCAGAAGGCCTGGGCGAGGAACGCGGCGGCGAACCGCGGAGGCGACTGCTTGATCTGGTCGAAGCGGGAGTCCTGACCTGTCTGCAGCACGCGGGCGAAGAGGTACGATCCCACTGCGCATGTCAGTATTTCTGTTATCCATGCCTAGTATGTAGTGACTTACACCTCGTCGCCCAGACTGCCACCGCACCAGTCAGGGCGAGCTGCCTCCAGTCGGCGTGCCCCAGCACCGAAGGACCCCGGCCCCGCAGCGCGGACAACAGGCCCGGGAGCAGAGCCGCGGGGCCGCCGCCGCCCAGGCGCGGGAGGTACAGGCTCAGGGCGCCGACGGCGAGGAAGGTGAGCGAGCCGCTGAGGTCGTAGATGCGGTCCGAGCGGGACGCGATGGAGGGGATGCCGGCGGCGGCCTGGAGGGAGATGGCGGCTGCCACGGGGGGGAGGAGGGCGCGGAGGAGAGGCATGCTGAGAGAAGCTTGAGGGAAGATGATGTGCAG
>JABFEP010000072.1:0-17065 GCA_013618265.1 Fusarium albidum
GAGGCCGTCGTGCGGCTGCTCCTCGATCGGGGCGCCCATCTCGAGGCGGCGGACCAGTGGGGCCAGACGCCGCTATCGTATGCCGCCATTAACGGGCACGCGACTGTCGTGCGGCTGCTCCTCGACCGGGGCGCTCACGCAAAGGTGGCGGACGAGGAGGGCCGGACTCCGCTGTGGTGGGCCGCCGTGAACGGGCACGAGGCCGTCGTGCGGCTGCTGCAAGTCTATAATGCTCAACCGTCGTCGACTACGTTGTCTGGTCAAGCTCAGTGACTTGTTCCCACTATTGTGTCTTTCGCCTCTTCTTCGATTGCTCTTTACCCTTCTTAGCATTGATCTCTTGAACTCCTTGCTTCTTCCCGACGCCCTTGTTTACAGGCTGATACTCCTCGTCGTCCCTTGCAGTACACGACATATGGCGGCTTCGGTAGATGCAGTTGGAGCAGGCACCGTGGAAACTGCCCTGTAGGACCCTGCATCCACTAAGGAGAGGGTCACGGTCCTCGCATTGATCGCAGCGGGACTAAGAGTTTATCTCCTCGCTCATGGCATGGCACATGATGGCGTGTTTAGCAGACTCATCTCCGTCGCGAAGGCGTTGGCAGATGTCGAACATAAGGGAGGGAGGTCCCTAAATGGCTAGCCGCTACGACTCTCGGGTACTGCCTGCCGCTTTGTCTTGCAGAAGCGCCTGAATCGTGACTAAGTCACCATGATCCCTTCTCTCGGCAGCACCATTTCCACATAATACTATGGCCGGAGTTCAAGGACCAGGATCCTCTATCGGACATCAGTCGTACCCTATCAATAGAGATCGATCGTCGACTTACCACTGAATCTTGACCAAAGGTGGAATCCATGACTGCTCGTGTAGGGAGAAGTGACCTTCACGTCGGTAGAGGAAGAAGGCGGAGAAAAGAGGCAGAGGAATACGGCGGAGTAAGTAGTTGTGGGATGAAAGGAGGAAGTTCCGGCTCTTGGAAGATGAGCGGCCTTGCTCCCTTAAGTACTCCTCGGCTAACATGTGAGAACCCTCCCACTGGACCTTATTCTCAAGGGGATTCGACTTGGATGCGGAACTACTCCAAAACTGATCATCCAGTAGAGTGGTGATCGGTGCCGGGCCAGACATATACACCAACTGTTTACCGCCCCAAGAGGCCCTTTGAGATCAACTATCCGCCACTGCGTTTAATTAGCCGCGGCATCCGTAGCCAAACCAATTTCGTTGCTCCTTCATCAACATCAAGACGAACCCGCCCAGACAGTCAGAATGTTTTCAATGCAATTCCTTCTTGATCATGTGCCTTTCGAGCGAGTCAAGTTCCTCGTCGACTCAAGTCAGACGTTCATCGATGACCTGCGACGTTTCAGCATGCCCATTCCCTTGCGCTCTACTGCGGACACCTACATATAGCTCGGGTTCTTTTAGAGCATGGAGCCCACCCGGATCGCTCGTGTCTGGTTAGCAGCCTCCATGCTGCAGCGAGGCGAGGATTCAGGGAGGCGATTGTACAGTTTGTGCAAGAGTTTGAACTCGACCCTGATATTGAAGACAAGGATGGATGGGGCGACGCCTATTGTGTACGCTCTCCAGCTACCAGAAGAGGAGGCTTGGGAGACTGCTTGTCTCCTATTCTACCTTGGGGCGAGAACGGACCTCGAGTTTGGGGATGGTGTGCGGACATATTCGGATCTCGCTAGAGCTATGGGGAAGGATTGGCAGGCAAACAAGCTAGAGGAGGTAGCAGATGGTTCTTCGACTCATATGCTGGACTTTGAATAACCCAGGTCACGGATATCACCAGATAAATTCTAGATGAATTGAATAAAATATTGGATCTGCTGGCTGCTGTATGCATTTACCGGTAGTAGTAGCCACTGTGTTTTTGCTCGGCGGCGGTTAGTGAGTGAGTGATGAACTACCTTTTTGGGGATGGGAGGCGGTTCTGGGGAAGATCGTACTCTTGGTTTTATCTATCTATATAGACGCAGGAAGCAGGGCAATGTAGAAGAGAGGAGTAAAAGAAGAGGGTTAAAAAACTAGTAGGTATTAGGAGCAGGAGGAGCAGTAGGTGAGGTTTCTATGTAAAGTATCCGTAGTAGACCTACTACTGGTATAGACGCGACGTGTGCACGGGCCTCCTTGAAGTGTAATTTGGTGAATTACAAGACGGCGACGTGTGCACGGGCCGGTTCGTGAGGGACCCGGCAGCGTGCACGGACCAGATTGGTTGTAATTGAACGAATTACGCGCACGACTGTCTACAGTAGTAGACGCCTCATGGGCCGTATTCGCAGGGCGAGCTGAAACTCCCATACATGAGGCCGCGGGAGGGCTGCAGGACATTCAAGAGCCCTGCGGTTGAGGTAGTCCACCTTGATTCTGTCGAGTGTTGACGCTGATGGATTGCAGAAAGTCATTCGAGACGTCAAATCGCGCGTCAAAGACCCTGATCTTGGTCGACTGTTTGAAAACACTTTTCCATCGACACTCGACACGACGGTCAAGTACTTTGACCCGGGCAGTAACCTCGCCTTTATCGTCACAGGGGTAAGTTCCAGCACGGCCACCAGATGCAGTATCTAATGCACCGCAGGATATCACGTCAGTCTGAGCCTGGTTCTCCTCTCGTATTTACTGAAATCCGTGAAGCGCCCAGTGGCTACGCGATACTGGGAATCAATTCGCCCATCTGTACAAGCTGCTCCCTCGGGGCAAGAACCTCAAGGCACTTGTCAAGGCTGTCATCAACACCGAGGCGAGATACATCTCTGCCTACCCCTACTGTGGTAAGTCGGCCTGATGCCATGTAGCAAGTCGTTCATGTCGCGTGCAGGTGCTTTCCAGCCACCGCCCGAGAGCGGGCTGGCTCCGGCTGTCAACGTAGGAGGAACCCGGGAGTCCCTGGATCCTGATTCCAGCTGACATGTTTGGCAGGATTATGCCACGCTTGTCAAAGTCAACCCGTACGTTGTTGATTCCTTGTCGTGCGCGCTGACTCTGATGCGTCAACCAGTCCAGTCGACAACCAGACCGTCTTTGAGTGCAAGGTCAGAGGAGCAGTCCTCTTTCACCCGTGGAACTAACCAACTATAGTATGAACTGGACTCGCTTGCCGGCTTTCTCAAGATTGTCCGTTCCTACTACGCCAACACCAAGGATTCCTCTTTTATCAACGACAACTGTAAGATATTCAGCTCTAACCAAAGCAGGATAAATAGCCATGGTTTCCAGACATGGCGCTTACAGCATCACAGGGAAGGCCGCGATGAATCAGATCCTGCGCGTCATCGACCAACAGTCACAGAGCACTTGGGCAGATGACTGGACCTACGTCAGCTACTACAACTGGACCGGACAGGCCGGCGCACTCTCGCCCGCTGTGCCCAACGGCGGAAACGGCGAGCCCAGGCTGGCAAACGGACTGGTGGCATGCAGCCACCGCCCGTCAGACGACCTCAGCGTCTTCAACTACATCACCTCTGACAACGCCATGATGTCTGTGGAGCTCGCCAAGGTGGCCGACGTGCTCGACGATATTGGCGAGATGAAGCCTCTCTCGCGCAAGCTCCAGCAGCATGCAGAGACGATCCGAAAAGCCGTGTGGAATCACACACTCACTTACAACGGGGTATTTGCCTACGAGACAAACGGGTACGGCGGACAGTACATCATGGACGACGCCAATGTACCGAGCCTCGTCTCGCTGCCATATCTGGGGTTTCTCGAGCGGCACGACGCAACGTGCAAAAAGACAAGGGCTGCGCTCTTCTCCCGCGCGAACCCATACTACGCCGTCGGCAAGGACTTCAACGGCATCGGCGGCCCTCACGTCGATGCCGCTCATCCCTGGCCAATGTCGCACATCTCTGCCATCTTTGGGACCGACGACGACGACGACATCAGGCAGCGTCTGAAGCTCATCGTCGAAAACACATCCGGGCTGGGCCTCATACACGAGAGCATCAGCATTTACAACTCGTCAGACTTTACCAGGCCTTGGTTTGCGTGGGCGAATAGCTACTTTGCCGAGATGGTGCTCGACTTGGCCGAGAGGAAGCCGGGGTCGATATTCAAGCATGACGCGCCATATGTAGTCACCAGATGATTCAGGGCTGCGAGTGCCACTGATTCCCATGTACTCCCGCTGATGCATCAGCTTGCTGTTGAACAGCACAAGAGACTGCGGAACTAGCCACTAGGCCACTGATGCAAAAGAACAGGCACCTGTTATCAGGCACAGGGCTAACAGGGGCTATATTCCAGCGTCACAGAGACAGACGCTCATCCTGTCGCTGATCAACCGGAGGCTTAAACACCCTGTGGCGCGTAGCCTCGAAGGACTTTGCCGCCATGAACGAGGTCTACATTGACTTTCTTCCCCGCGCCATGCCCTCGCGATCGTGCCTGCAGGCTCTCCCCCCTGGTGATGGAACTGTCATCGATATCGAGTGCATTGCTCAGGCTTAGAGGGACGGGGAATAGATTTGAAAACAGATGGAAAATGCAAGTGCAGCAAACCGTGCCTGCTGCTATAATACAAGTTCGTTCATAAGTCTCTGTGAAAGCAGAATGGATCGGAAGATGAGTTCCAGCTATGCCATGTCTGCATGCGTGTGCATCATCATAACTTTATTATATTTATTTCTCACTCTTCAGCGTGTCCAAGCACGACATATGAGTCTTGCCGAGCTGCCACCGCTGCCTCCGGCCAAACACGGCCCTCGCCCAGGCCAGCGCCCCCCGCGCGTCCCCATCCTGTATGCCCACGACCTGCATCGACCCCAGGCCCCCCCGCAGACGATCTGCCAGCGTACAGGGTCATCCAGGGCGCCTCCCGGTCGGGCACCGAGGCCGAATCGAGATAGCGCAGG
The DNA here is from genome assembly GCA_013618265.1 of Fusarium albidum. NCBI lineage: Eukaryota > Fungi > Ascomycota > Sordariomycetes > Hypocreales > Nectriaceae > Fusarium > Fusarium albidum. The sequence continues at coordinate 4,879 of JABFEP010000072.1, forward strand.
AACCAGTCGACGTGGGGCTGGATGGCCTTGGCCGTCCTGCTCTCGCACAGGAACTCGCACGACGGGGCCAGGTACGTCAGCTGGCGCAGCACCGCATCCATGCTCCCGCCCACCGTCCCCTGCGCGCTCGACACGAGGAAGTGTCTGGTTTGATGGCGCCGTAGGGGTCCAACGCCGGGGTCGCGCTGATGTCGCCGTCCGACGAGAGGAAGTGCCGCACCGCGTCCGGGTACTGCACAGGCGGGTTCTTCCGGCCATGATTGGTGCGACAGACATGATTCCTACGCCAAAGTCCAGGTGAGCTTGTCTTGTGGCTCTTCACTCGGCTGCTGATTACGATCCCATTTAGAACGTGGACGAGCGACACCAACCTGGATGCGTTACAGGCTACAGACCCAGGCCTTGCCATTGCCGCCAGCATCCCAGTTCACCGGCTAGGACAGCCCAACGAGGTTGCCAACGTGGCAGTCATGTAAGTGATGCCCTGTCATGCCTGGACAAGACTGACGTTTGCAGGATGGCCAAGACGGGATACCTCACTGGACAAGAGATTGTGCTTTCGGGGGGGTTGAAATAGAAGCCGAGTAGAATTCATCATGCCTGAGCTCCGAGGTGAATTGATACTGTGATTCCAGCAGCCCAGCAGGCCTAGTTCCACCGCGCAACGAGATACTGGTTCCCGTTGTCAGGATCAACAATGTACACCTGGATGGTGTGCGTGTCGGAAATGCCGTACCCCGAGTTGTACTCGAGAAAGTTGATCCTCTGCGACCCGTCAGCGGCCACGGCGTACGAGTCGCGCACGCCCATGTCCTGGCCGACGCCCCAGCCGCCCTTGACGACGCGGTACTTGTAGGGCTTGTCGGTCAGGACGCGCGGGAAGGTGACGTTGTCGATGTAGGAGCTGGGTCTGCCGCGGCCCCATTGAGGGGTGTAGTCGACGTGGACCTTTTTGAGGTTGCCGACGAGGTGGAAGAGGAGGGTCGAGTTGTTGGACACTGTCGAGGTTAGATGGATAGAGATGGGATGGCGAGACTGACTGATGGTTTGGATCTTGTGTCTGGTTGAGGACTTGTCTGGACTGGAAATGAGACAAGGAAAGGCTCTTTTATAGACGACTCTTCACCAGAGTCTTGAGTCTATGGAAGCCTGGATATGGATGTTGCTCACCTGGATGCCGTCCAACCTCAATCTTGACCGGATGCACGGCTGCTCACAGACCTGACTCGGCAGTTGACTTGACTCTGGCTTGTGGCACATCGGCCACTGGGGATTAGAATGCAGCCAGCCACGTCCTTTTGTCTGCCCGAGGTCTGACAGCGTCGGGTTTAACATGCACAGGGGCTTGTGACTTTCAGTATGCAATTCTTTTTCCTTGCACCTCCAAGGCAGGTTACTTTTACGATACCTCATCTTGAATCTTCTCTCTATTACCCATCATGCCTAATGCTCGCAAAAATGATACTACACGTCCCTCCAGCTCTCCCGCGCCTCATCCTGATATCTTGTCCGCTCCTGCATCACCTTGAGCCGATGCTCCTTGGCCCCCCCCAGCGACATGGGCACTGCCGCATCCTTGGCGTCCTGCTGCACCATGGCCATGAGCTCTGCTGGAAGAGGCGGCCCGGCTTGGACGGCGGCTTCCAGGCCAGGGTGTCTCGACGACGCGGAATCGAGCACAAGCTGCGCAACGGCGTGTGGCACGTTGGCTGCATTCTCCCGGCAGAGGCCCTCGAATGCACTCTCTATCCACCAGCTCTGCTGCTGTGGGGATACGTTGGCCGTGTTGATGATACGGGTGAGAGGGTCGACGAGCCAGAGGGCGATGAAGCGGCCGTGACCAGGTTTGGTCTTGTCCACGAGCTCAAAGGAAGAGACTCCATGTTGGAAGACGTTGGGAAAGGCCAAGAGTCTAGCCTGCTTCGTCTCGACGCTGCCGTATCTCTGGAGACAGCAGGAGTAGCGGGTGCCCGAGCCAAGGCTGGTGGCAAAGACGCGCTCCATCCAGCTGGACGAGGTCTGATGGAGCCCGTAATACTCGTCCTGGTCACAGCTGGTCTGCATGCGATGGTCCAGATAGCTGGGGGTGATGTTTTCCGAGTCGAGGTAGTACAGGGCGGTGGCGACAATGTGCTCGTTCATCTGGCCCTCGATATGCCACCCGCCCGCCGGAAAGACGGGCTTGTCGGGTGTCAGCTCGATCGAAGCCATCTTGACAATGACCTGGAGGTCCCTGAAGCGTTCGCGCAGTGACTCGCCGGGCTTCACCCCGTAGTCCCATGCCCTGAACTCTGGCGCTGCTGGCTGCACCGGCTCACGCATCTTGTACCAGGCGACCTCTTCCGGCGTTCCCGAGTACTCGTACCCAAACCCATCCTCATCTTCCACAATGGCATCATTGTATGGAGCCTGTCCAACTTGAGCTTTGCTCGATACCGAGTGCCATGGGCCTGGAGCTTCATCCATGGACGGGGTCCAGTTCTCGTGGTTTTCGTCGCTGGTCCATCGTCAGCTTGGCCTGATCTCCCACGTGTTCCAAGCAACCTACTGTGAATTCTTGGAGCGCGGGAAGCGTGGCTCACTTCTGCCAGCTGTCTCGGTCTTTCCCCTAGGCCCATAGGTCGCCAAGCAATTGAAGGTCCCACGCGGGAAGAGCCTTCTCCATGAGCTTCTCTATAGTCCCATAGATGGCTCGGTGCCGGTTGGGATGAAGGCCGTTGATGTAGCTCGTAAACCTGACGGTTCCATCCGCTTGAAGCCTCACGTTGGAGGGCAGCCACTGATATTTACCTGACCAGGACGAACCGGGCACTCCGCCCTCACGGCCGGGATGGAAGTGATGTGGAACGAACCTGATTGGCGGGACATCAGGACCATTCTGGGCAATCACGTCGCCTTTGCCGGCCCATCGACGGATGGCGTCCTCAACACCTACTACTTCGTCTTAGAAGACTCGAGATCGGCCATAGACGAGCAGGTGTAGAGAGGAATGGACGAGGTCTTGCACCATGTCGTCAGTATGAGGATGCCAGTCTGGGTCATCCTTTTGGTCCTGTTTGAGCTTGGTAAAGGCAGCTCCGAGTCCATCATGGAGTGCATCATCGACAAGATGATCCGACTTGACGGCCGTGGCACTCGCATCCAACGTTGGGATTAGACCCGTCTTCTCAAACAACTTGGCCTTGACACGCAGTTCCTTGATGCACTAGCCATGTAGTTAGTATACACTGGAAGAAAACGGACCAGATGGCTCTCACGTATTCGAGGCATCCCCTGTCGAGGATAGTTTTGACCTTCTTGGGATCACTCGGGATCTCTCTCCTGGCGCCACCGTGTAGTCGACAATGTCGTTATACCATGATTCCGCCGGAATCGCAAGAGCTTCCTGGATCCACTTGCGCGTGATGTCGTTGTCAAATACTTTGACATGCCAATTGGGCTTGTCGGTCAAGCGATCCATGATAACCATCATTGCAACCTCTCGCACAAGGAGCATTTCAGAGTCGGAGCCACGGCAATTGCCGTGATGTCCCGTTGGATAGATGTCGCGGCCACCTTGGCCTTTATTATGATATCGCAAATCCATCCCAAGGCCTGGGTATCGGCCGACAGCGGGAGGATCGACGACCTTGTCTCGGGGCATGGTTGACGATGGTTGTTCGAGCCTTTGGTACAGCGTGGGCTGGGCTGACTGAAACCTCAGGGAGTCCGTATCTCGCGTTATCATCGTGCCAGAGCGACATTCTCTTAACACGCGTCTTTATGACAACCAACAGCATGATGGGTCACGTGGGAGAGCAGTGCAGTACGGAGGAGCAAGTTGCCAACCATTGGTGGGGGAAGAATCAGCCGTCCATGTTTAGATGGTCAGCCGGGAATCAGCGGGATGACATGATCAGGCCATGGGACAAAGAGGCTGGGCTAATCAGAAGCCTAGAAAGCTCGTCTATAAAACAGGGGAAACTGCCCCTTTCGGAAGACAGACACGCACAGAACTTGATCCCTACACACACACGGCAATGTCATCAGACGATTGGTGCTACATTACGCCTTGGTGCAAACTTTGTCGGTTCCCCTTTGTCAAGGGGGAGCTTATTCACGGCGGTTAGGCTCCCACCTCTTAACCCTTTACCAATCGAGAGAATCGGCTAATGGGGTCAGTGCGCGATGGTTTCTCGCCGAGCAAGTCGTTCCAATATTTCAAGGACGGTCTCGAGATGCCAAAGAGGTCTCCCATCTGCCCCCCAGACGTTGACCACGTTGAACCAAGCCGGAGAAACAGGCCTACTAGCGGCCGACTCGAAAGTCCTTGCCATAGGGAATGTTATTGGCTATTTTGCTTGACTAGCTTCAGCCCCAGCAGACTGTTGCTCAGGGACGTATTCGGGATGCTTTTCTATAGATATTCTCCACCCCTGTCCGAGTTTATACGCCGCGAGCACTGGCTTCACCAGAGATTTGTTGCTTCCTTGTGCCAGGCAGCACAGGGCTCATCCCAAGAACAGCTAGACGGTATATTTGGCCGCTCCGAGGCGGTCAAGAAGTTACCAAGGGAAGTACTACATCAGATCGTTGGCTATTGTCTTCCGTTTCTGGCTGTCATTGCCGAGATATCCGTGGCCGACCCCTTGGGCCCCCTGATAACTACTGCAAGTGAGATTCCCGCCTGGAAGGCCAGGTTTCGCTTCTACAGCGAAGAAGAACACGGTATCCCTCAGGTAACCATCTACGACATCAACCTCGATGACGACGTTTGGGCTCAGTATGTCCCGTTCGAAGGGAGCTTCTACGTCAGGGCTCTGTCAAACCAACCTTTTGCCCAAGCGGAAAGAGCCGCAAGGCTGCACTCGGGAACGCGACACGCTGATGTCGTGTATCTGGGATATGACCATCTGGGAATCCGGCGGATGCGTTTCTCCACCGCCGGCAAGGCGGCAGAAGTGGACGACGATCCGTGTCTCTGGTGGGAGGCTTTGCCGCTTGCAGGCCAGTCTCGACTCTTGGTCAACTCTGATGTAAGCCACGAGTCCCGGCTTGTGAGTCAACCATTGCTGACGCAACCACAACAGGGATACAAATTGAGGCGGGTGTCGTTGAAAGACAGAAAGTATCGAAACCACTGGGCTCTTCCGCAAGCACCGACCAAGGCTCTTCGAGTTCATGACTTGGTGGAACCCCCAGCCGAGAGGACTCATCCGAGAAGGATGGGCATTTTCGATTGTGGCCATGCAGACCTCACGGCATTGTCTGCCTGCTGGAGTGACGGCATCCTCATGATGCACGCTTGGAAAAGGGGGCAGGATGATTACTCCATCTTTCGAGATTGGACGGTGGATCGCGAATTAGCCATCTGGCTGTACATGGCCATGGATCCAGGCGAGCTGGTGTCTGAAATCTGGAAGCGTCCAGCCACGTCTGGTGGCTCTGATCTTGTTGTAGGTTGTTTTTCGTGGCGCTCCAACACGACTTCATGTTTCTGATCAGTACTAGATGAGGACCAACAAGAATCGCCTTTGGTTCCTGGGACCTGAGCAAAGGCGACAAATCCCCCTCGCCAGCTGGGAGCTTCTCGACCAGCCTGGGAAGGACCCGAGACGTATTTTCATCGATGAATCCTGGCAAGGGGTCAGCCAGATTGCCTTTGAGTCTGCTCCGCCCCAGGAAAATGCGAGTCCCCCCGACGAACAACGGTGGTCGACTTTTCCAGACACGAGCGAGGACATGTTTTACACGTCGGCTCCATTGACGGGCGTTTCCCAGGCTACTCCCTGCTATGACTCCGACCCTGGATCGAGACGCCGGCTATGCATCGTTGGCCTGATTCTAGAGTATCAGGACGGTCGGAAGAGGAGCGTTGGGCAGATTCGTCTGGACCGTCTAGCACGCACTCTCCAGGTCGGTCCATCTACGGAGCTGTCACTGCGATTCTCTAGCGGGAAACGAAAAGTCCGGGACGTGAACCTGTTTATTGCCAAGGAGGATGGATGGATCTCCATGCCATGGAGCGGCAACCTGGTCTGGTGGTTCTCGGAGGACGAATCTCACGTCAGTCATGAGTGTCTGTAAGTAGTGAGGATCTCCTCAACTGGGAGGCTGGTCAGTTGTCCAGGTCCCAGGCCAAGATACGAGGATAGACATAGCTCAGACACTGTGAAAAGGTATGCAATTACATGAAGGATTTATAGCATGTGTCTAACTGGACTCAAGTCAGAGTGTCTACTTTCTCAGCATCGGACCGAATGACAACACAATGCCCATAACATACAGGAGTTAGTGCCTGTATCTCCACCCCCTCTCGACTCCCGAGGTGGGCGTCCACCCCTCCTGCTCATCCAGCTTGTTATTGCTTCTTGGCTCTCCACCTGACAAGAAACGCCGACAAAACCGTTAGCGCACCTTGGATCTCGTCGGGGGGGACGATGGCGCTGTTGGGTAGACGTTCGACGCAGACATCTTGGGCCTATTCGATGGAGGCCTGGTCGGATTCTCTGGCGTGGTCTGGATGAGACATGATGGTTGATGCTGTGGTTGGGCTTGGGGAGTGATTCAGAGCAGGATCTGGGGGAAGGGAAAGTCCCTAGGTAGTCGACAGACGATGATATGAATCGAGGATTCCACCAGTTCCGTTCCGTCCTCTCCCCTTGGACTAGGCGTTGGAGCCAAGACGCGGGGAAGTCCAAGTCTTGCTGCGGGGCCCCGGACTGAATCTCGACTCTTGGCTCCCGCGGGAACGGGAACGGTCATGGCTACGGACGGGTGAGCAGCCGAGAGATTGCCGAGAGAGTTACCAAAGAAACGTCCTACAGGCCACCCTCTTCCATAGGCCCATCATTCAAGCCATCAACACAGACGCAACATTCTGCCATGGTCCGCAGGGCTTGGAAGCCGCCGTTGAACCGCCTCGTGGCTGATCTAGCATCATCGATGCTTCAACTCTGTTAGTTGTGTGTTCCTGGTACATGGTGACAACTTACAGCGCAGTCTTGATGCGCTCTGTTGGCGTCACGACGGTCACGCTCTCGACAGCACCGGCAATCATACCAGCCAGCATTCCATACCCGGCAGAGAGTTTTCCGTCCGAGTCTGCCAGCTGGTTTTTTATTGCGTCAAAGGAGAGAAATCAGACGCCGGCTTTGCATGCGGTGCCCTGAAAGTGTTGGTCTGCCACAGTCTGCTGGGTGATGAGACGGGTCCGATTCACCATGATTGCTGTAGAGCATCCCGTGTAGACTGCTCGAAGATTATCCTGTCGTACCGTCTGCTATATCACGGCGAATGGGTTCCTCGAGACATATCCTTTGGTTCAGCTGCGTGCGTGTTTTGGCGAATTCAAAGGGGTACTGGCACAGTCAGAATTTGTACAAAGTCCAGTTGATCAAGATGGCTCACCGTGATGGTAGCCTCAATGGCATCGTGCGGCGTGGCTGTACTCTGGGTTGGCGTTCAGGATGTTGACTGAACTTGGGATCCATGTGGACCTGACGAGCACGCGGCGGTTCTCGGATGAGCATCTCGAGATCAGGCGGAGGGTGTTTTGGGGAGCTTTTGATAAGTACACGGTTCTATGAATATCAAATCTGGACTGTGTCTGACGGGTTAGTGGCAGGATTCAGAGCCTCTACCAGGGCAGGCCGGTAAGCTTGAAATATACCGACGCGCTCGTCCCTATAAAGTTTCTCGATACCTACGAGGAGCTGGAGAACTGGCAGCCATGCTGAATGGTCTGCAGGCGAAGCTGGACAGGTGGTATGGATCTCTACCTGAGCATCCGCAGTTTGACCCAACAAAGTCTGGTGATAATACAGTTCCTCCGCGCCTTTCAACAAGGGCTCGTCAAGTCACGGCCTGGACAGACCGAGGTGGGTATCTCTAGACTTGTGTCTGTAATAGACCAACACCGACAGATGGATATCAGTATATACAACACCAATACCAAAAGGGTCATTGTCCAGACCGTTGAGCTTGACGAGACAGGGCAGTACCTGGAAGATGGCACTTGTACCATTCCCGGCGTCAGCACCACCGGCAGCGAGGTCAGGTGCCAATTTGTAGGCCTAGCTGCGGCGGTGAGAGTCGAGGGGACAGTGGCGGCTGATCTCGCAGCCAGGCCTGTCATTGAAGATGGGTTGGTTACTCCTGAGCGGTCGCCGTCGCCTTCTGATGGCAAGGGAGACGCTGGAGAGACAACTGTGGTGATTGAGCATAGCAAGGGACTGTTCCGGTCGGGGTTGTCATGAGAGGGGGCGAGGTTGTCAGCTGTGCCGTTTCGACAGCCATGGCGCATCCTTTCCCTCTGGTTTACTCCTTGGGAATTCCTTTCCAGACCTCGGTGCCTAGTCGTTGCCATGATGGACGACGAGGTTCCGGTGGATGACTCGATTGGGCCGCGCAGCCTGGCGATTGTCACTGCCATCTTCGTCCTCGGCATCGTCCTCTTCCTGCTGAGGATATACACACGCGTCACCCCGACCTGCAAACTAAACGCATCAGACTACATGACTATTATTGCGGTAGTAGGTGCAAAATGGTCAATCAAACAATCACCGGTCTAACCACTCTATAGATTGCCGAGATCATCACCTACTCCTTCTTTGCCGCCGCCGCCGCCAACGGCTTTGGCCGTCACAGCTACTTCATCACACCGGAAAGCCGCACCGCCATCTTGAAGCTTCTGTTTGGCGTAGTATTCACCGATCTCTGGGTATCGACGTTTGCCAGACTGTCCATCGCGTATCTGCTGTGTTCCTTCACCACGCCGCCGTCGAGGGCCGTTCTCTGGTTCGCCATGGGCTTCCAGGTAGCCATGTTGATTGGCAGCGAGATCTTCCAGCTGCCGGAATGCCGTCCGGTGACGGCAATGTGGGAGCTGGTTCCTGATGCGCGGTGCATGGTCCTGGAGGATGCCTGGGTCATTGGCTATGTTTTCAGCGGTAAGCCAGCCGCCTTTGGTCCGTCATGTCTGGAGGAGCCGAACTTGACATGTCCAAGGAACCAGCATGCTGAGCGACTTGATATTCACCGTCATACCCATGTTTCTCATCTGGAGCCTGAGCAGGCCCACCCTGGAACGGTTCCTCATCGCCGTCTTGAAGGGCCTTAGTCTGTTTGCCACCATTGCCACGGTGATAAAGGTTGTCCACATGAAGAAGTCGGATCTCTCCTCCCCGGATACCTTCGGAGCAGCAACGCCCATCTTTGTCTGGTGCCGGATCGAGGAGTGTCTCATAGTCGCTGCTGCTTCTGCTCCCCTCCTCAAGGCGCCCATCGAGCGGACCCCTGGGATTCCCTAATTCCAGAATTCAGCTAGGGAGCTGGAATCACTGGACTCGGCTCGGATAATACCCAAAGGCCCGTTTGTGCGGTTTGCAAGGGCGTAGCTAGCTATACATGGCGACACCACCGTGTTGATCAAAGAACAACGGAAACAGCCTAATACGCAATGCGAATATCGACTTGCACTATTTCCTTTCTCGCCCACGATCCTGAGTAGTCGCTGCTTTAACCTGAGCCGGTGGTGAGCTTGGGGTGGGCCAACAAGAAATGTGGGTCGCCAGTTCTGGTTTCAGCCCCCAGTAATTGACAAAAATAGAACAACCCCACAATAAGTAACCTCACAGATGCTTGCTCTTGTACTATGTATGGCTTGCTCAACCCTTACTTTGGTGAAATTGGAGATAAACACACAGTATCTCATTATCAGTTGCTGGTATATCCCCCCAGTTGAGATTGTCCTAGCGTTTATGTTGATTTCACAATAACATCCATACCATGCTGACCAAGTGAGAAACCTTTCGCTCCAGACCTACGTGGTTGCTTATCCAAACATGGAGTCGATAGGTGGTAAGTCCAGCGAAACATACAGTCAGCTGCTCTACCACTCTCATAGAACGCAGAGGAACCGACACTCTCAACCATGGATCACCTCATTCTGCCTTGTTGGCGCCGGAATGTCACAGGGTTAGTTTGATGACCGCAACGCTGAGCCAAGGATACCGAAATCGAGGCGCCCTTACACAGCCGAGATCAACCGGAAGGAAGGATGCCGGCTCGGGCATTCCTCAAGATGGAAGGTAGTATAGGAGGGCAGTGGCCCAAGGTGATTGTGGCGAAAAGGCATTGGATGGAAGTCTTGGTGGCCAATGGAGTTTACGCCCCTGAGCGTGAACTGGTAGGCGCATGCTTGCGCTTCGGGATAACGGCTAGATATTTTCAGGCGAAGGATGAGCATATGATACTTCAATACGACTTTGATTGACAAGGATAGTATAGTATACCCCTGAGATTCAACTGATATCTATAGAGCCGCCGAAGTTAGTTTCCTTCTTGCCGTACACCCGCGGATAGATGCCCTGCCATATTACCTGGATGTAAGACAACACATGATGAAGACGTCTAACTTTATCTTCTTCGGGTTGGTCAAGAAAGATCCGCGCAGTGCTCAAGTCCTTCCGATTATGTTGGTCGGGCTTCCCGGTCGGGCTTCCCGGTCGGCTGTAGTCCTCATGTCATCCTCGCTCGTAAGGCTCTCCTGATGGTGTGCAACAATTCTCCTGACTCTGCCTCACTTCCATTTGCCCGCGATCTCATCGGCCAGTCCGAAGTCTGCCTTGCTTTTGTCTCATATTGATCGTCAGGAACGTTCGTCATGCGCCCTAGGAGTCGGGGACGAGCGCATTACGGCGTGTTGTTGGTGCTGTACGCATGTCAGCCTCGGTTGTCTCACTGTTGCGGGATCATGAGGCGGTTATGACGGCATCTAGAGCTCTTGAGTCCTCTGAATAGTTCAAGAAGTTCATGGCTGTGGACGATCAGCATTCGCGGGCGCAGCGTTCAGCTCCATAACGGTCAGACGGATGAGCTAATGCTCCCGGAAACTTCCTACCCGATGCTGTCTGACCAACTGGAAATGACGCGTCGTGCGTGAATAGCCCAACAGCCATCAAGACCTGCCTCATCTGGCATCTCCGAGAACTCTGCCTTGCCAGCGAGTGGCGTGGATTCCCGATGATGTGCGAGAAGATGCAGAGAGGAAGGAATCTGTCTGGCACAGCTGCATCGGTGTCGCTCGGCAGTGGAATGGTTGGCACAGAGGAAGCGGTTACGTGTCTGCCTCCTCCGTCCGACCCGCCCAGATCTTGGAGAACAAGGGAAGACAGCAAGAAACCCCGGGCTGTGCTCCTATATCCCATGGGACTCGTGTGGTTCAGCTGCGAGCATATAAGCTAGACAATGCCCGCCCATCTTCCGCTTCATCGTACTGCCAGAGAAACCCCCTTTATCCCTTGACCTCCAAACACACGGCAGCTCCAATGTGATATCGACAATCTCTAATGCTGGGCAGCAGAAATTGCGACAAAACGTTACCCCCCCTGCTTCTCCAGCAGTTGCTGTATCGCTGTGCGACAAAGAGGCACTCTCGGCTACTGGAGCATCCAAGGACTCCGCCATTTGGATTTCTGACGACGATACCGATACAGAAGATGAGGGTGACGATGAGAGTCAAGATTTCGACGACTCGCAATCATGCACAACACCTACGACAACCAGCATCGCAGACCATTCGGGTAGGTTCTTGTTGGAACATCAGCGCCAGGATCCGCGGGCGCGAGCAGGATGGTCGGCTCGGTCGGCGCTGGCAGGTCGGGGACTCCGCCCTGCTGGTGCCTGATCACGTGACCACCCTGGCATATACGTTCGCGCCTTGCCGGCGCGCGCGCCCCTTTCCTACCTACACTAACACATCATCATCGACTATCAGAAGCTTTAATACAAACGGTATTACGGCTTCCCTTGTCGAGTCCCTATGGGGTTATGCTTTCACCCCTGTGAGACCTACAGTTCTTTACTCTGTGATTCTTCCAGTACAGGTCCTCACAGCCCGTATAGATAGCACGGGCACCAAACACAGTCAACCTGAGTCGGAGGCCGCCGTCGGTATGAATACTACGCCAGCAGTATCTCCGGCTCGAGCGGAGGACAGCCCAATCTGGACACACGACTCACATGGACCCCTCGCTGATCCTGAATGGAATCAGACGAATCGCACGTCCGCTGGAGACACGACGGCTTGTACAGATGCCAGCTTTGACGTCTCGCTTACTAACCCCGAAAGTCGGCCATGTTTGGTATGTCAGACGAGCAACAGCTTGTCCCGAAGCCACCGGGGCCAACGGAGCCAACGGAGCCA
>JABFEP010000073.1:0-15599 GCA_013618265.1 Fusarium albidum
CTTGTTGGTGTGTGGGTGGGTGGGTTGACTTGTTGATGAAGAGAGTCTTGACACCAGACGCCGCGGGCCCGCGGGTTGTGGGCGTGTGACTTGATGGGCGATGATGTAGCCTGCGTCCCGGGTGGTGTGTTTCGAGGAATGCCCAGCGGGCAGCCCAAAGAACAGTTATTGAAGTTCTGGTTGGCGCTGATGAGGAGAGAAGACAAGCTGTGAGTGGTCTGACGAGGACGAGGTGTGAAGTATTCTTCAATAAATAAATGCAGGTTGTGCGAGGGGGGAAGAGGAGAAAAGGGTTTTTTCTCTCTAGATGCCGTTGTTGTGTGTCGTAGCTAGGGGTGGATGCCTGTGGCAGAGCCTCGCTGGTTTTTGGGGTGGTTGATTGTTATCGATCACTGTCGAGAGATTGAAAATGATGGTTGAAAGCCCCAGCAGGCGTCTACGCCCGCGTGGGATGAGAAATCGGAGTGGAGATTGACCCGACGGGACCCCGACGGGCGACGTACCTCCCGTGACCAGCGTGTGGTGCCCAGAACAGGCAATGCTACCCACGAGTTGAGTTAAACAAACGTCCAGTGTTGCTCTCGCTGACACGTCCACTGAAAGGTCGGCATTTGCGGTCCCTTCTTTCAAGTTCTGAGCGCTGAGCTCACTGAAAGAAAATTAGACTCCGGGGCCTGCCAGCCGGGCACGTAATGGACGGCTCCACTAATAAAACGCCCCGGGTAGAGTTGTCTCAGCCAAAACAAGAGTCGCGGTCCCCACACTCCAACTAACAAGAAACCAACCCCAAGATCCTTGTCCGCTGACGCCCGGCTGCATAGTGGATCTGGGCGCTGCTCAAGTTCCAACGATTGGATGTTTCAACCTGGGCCCTTTGAGAAGGGACCCCAGGGGGGGGGCAGGCCTGGTTTAGCTTGATGCGACCACTACAACCTCGGTCTCGCAATCTCTGGTTGCGCGTACAGCTGTTTACCTCGAAACCAGCCGAAACGAGGTTCATCTTGGGTGTTGCGTATCGTACATGGCAGAGGCTGAGCCTGCACATCGAAGCTGGGCACTTGGGCTGTGTTTGTTTGCCTGCTTGGTATGGGTTTGCGATACAATAGTGCAAGACAAGAACAGCACAGCACATGTCGTGCATCTCTACGTAGGATGATGACTACGTAGCTGGAGAATGCCTTGCACCAGGAACTTGTTGTCCCCAAGACTCGCTTTTGGGTGAGACAAAACGGCTCGCCGCAGGTAATTATCTGACACCTCACTATTCACATCTTGCCGACCGCCTCTCTTCATTCCTAAACCCACGACGAACCAACCTACGTAATGAGCATCATGGCCCATCATTCAAGCGGTGGCTTGCAAGGGTGAATTCAAAAAGCAAAGAGAGAAGCAGCGGGCAAGAAGCAAAAAAAGGGCCAACCCACCATCTCGTCCTCAAGGCCAAGATGACGGCATCCAATCCCAGATGCAGCTGAATCGGCGGCAGCAAATGAAAGAGAGAGAAAAAAAGCAATAACTTCCTCTCATATACGGAGTATGCTGGTTAGAAAAAGGCGGTGCATTTTCTTGGTTCTTCCCTCAGAAATGCCATGTCATGGTCGGGTGGTGGCCCCCCACCTGGCACCCGTGCTGTCACAAAACCACACCAAGCGGGCACCCGGCGGGCAGAGGCGCCGCTTGATGCCAAACCGAGTAATCCAGCGTGTCCATCTGGCAGGAGCGTTAGACCGCTACGAAAGGAGGAGGGCGTCATGCCATGCGTTATCCCGCTAAGGGCTTGACCGGCTGCACGGGTTCCGTTTTTGCCAGCGAGATGCCAGTTGCGAATTTTCACCAGGTAGGTAATCACCGGCGGGGGCTTTTTCTCTCTCTTCCGACGTTGTCGGATGAGCAGAGACAGGATGTCAGTCACTAGTGAGATTATCTCCATCTTGTGGCTATTTTCAGCCCTGTAACAAAACCTGGAGCAGATTGATGTCGACGGATTGCGGCTACGTACGCGAGTCCGTACCAACAGAACATCCACTTCAGCTACATAGGAGAGCCAACGACGCGGCAGGACCCTGATCACTAATTATCCATATTCCCTGGCATTACGAGGACATTTCTGGGCCAAGATCCAGGGTGCTGTGTAAAATGCTGAGATTGTTTTTGGCTCTTCTATCTTTTTTATTTATTTTTTTAGCTTTTGAAACGGCCATCCGTCCGTCCATCTCCTCGGGTAACTCGGGAAAACGACAGGTCGACATATTGTAGACAACTTCAACAGACCACTCGCAACCACTGTAGCAGGGCGTCAACACACAACACTTGGTATGCCACCCTGGAAGAGAAATGCTCCGTACTCGGCAGACGCCGTGATTCGTTTGCAGCTGAGAGTGAGGGCATCGATAGTGCTCTTCTCCTCTGCTTCGAAACGGCCCACGGGGTCCATCACATCCCCTGCCCGAACTACTGCGCAGCACCGCTGGCACTCGCACTCCATCTCGCTCCAGCGCACCCACCTCGCTGAAAAAAACGAGGCAATCACTGCGACGGGGCATCCATCGATTGGCTGTCGACCGTGGTCAGGCTGCCCCACCGCATCTCGATTGGCTCCCGCTGTCGCATAGAGTGAGGCGAACGACGCCATGCCGAATTCGAGAGCTGATGACTGTCCCCTTCCCTCTCTGCCTCTCTGGCCAGATCGAAAATGCTTCATCACACCCTCTTTTTTTCCCCGACGGGCCCTTCTGCGGACTTCTGTTTCTCTTCCAAAATGAAATAACCTCAATGCTGTTTGGGAACTTGAGTTTGAGGGCGAGTCCCCTGCGACCCTGTCAAACGATGCCGATCCCACCCAGATTCTGGACTAGGACAGGCTAGTCTAGGCTTGGATGATCGTGCATTCATCGACAACCAAGCAGCCAACTAACTAATCATTTCTCCCAAACTCGTCCTCTATCGCGAGCCATCGCCTGGGGCATGTGTCATGCAGTTTCACTTGCAGATGCGAGTTTCTACTGACTCGAACTCGAAAGCTTGGCGGCAATTGTCTCGTGCCTTGGGGCGCCAGGCAGGCGTGGCAGTTGGCAGGCTACCTAACCCAGCAGGAACAGCCTTCAGCTCTCATCTGCCGGGCACCCGACGTCTGACAACCTACCTTTCGAGAAACGGCAGAGGAGAATTAATCTTTGCAAGCTAAGCCCCGCGGAAACCCTATCACGATCAACAACCCCCAACGTTCATATCGATCAATCTCATACGACGATTATGCTCTCGGAAACCGTCCAGTCCGCAATGATGCCCATCTTCCGGCGGTGCCCCTTGATGAGCCAGTGAAGGCTGTTTGTTGGTCGAGATGCCAGCCCTAGCACCCACTCTCCACTGCCCCGTTGCCTCGTTTCCTTGCGTTGATCATGCAGGCTCAACCTCCCCTCTCAGACCCGTTTCAACTCGACATGGCCCGTAGATCATTTACCGTACTGCAGCCGGTGGACCGTCGACGTTGACTCTTGCGTCCTGTCCACCGTTGCGGCTGAGTCGTTGCGTGCACGTGGAGAAGAACAACGCCGCTTCCGATCCCCCCATCGCCCACGCCTCTGGAATAACGTCTGTTTGCTTACGACGTGTGTCTTGCAACCTTGTGTGTCGATCCGCGACTCAATCGAGCACGTGCAACCCTATTCACGTACACCCTTGGTGGTTATGTTTCAACGAGATGGCTGGGCTGAGCCGGCAGGCCTGGATTTCATAGAGTTATGTCTTAAGGTTTAGTACAAAGAATTAAAAAGAAGGGGACTTTGACAACTCTTGCCGAGCTCCGGAGCCCTATTGCAACCCGATGAAGCCGCAGATTTGTGGTGTCAGAGCCTTAAAAAAACTACCGATTTTCTGTCTGCGAGCCCGAATGCGAGCTGCCCAAGCCTGCCCTTGCATCGCCGTTCCTTTTTTTACACAGCCCAATGCTTGCGTAACGCATCTGGCTGTGTTACCAGCGATCGCCCGTAAAGTTAGGGAATCATGCAGGAGGATACAGGTAAGGAGAGACCCTGACTTGCTGGGTCTATCGGGCGCAGGCCTGGACGATGCATGAAGTGGTTCGTACAGTAAATGTTTGGGCGAACCCATACGTAATAATAGCAGGCATCGAATTTCGTCAACGCGTAACGAACCATAATCTCGCAAACCGCTGTCGGCAGTCCCTCGGCCGTCGCCCTCTGCCTGCCGCCGACTGCATCTGGCCCCCGGGATCCCCTTGGGATGGAATCCCTAACATCATGCCATGAACGAGTTGCGTTAGCGCTCCTTCTGGAGCCCGTGTCGTTTAATAAAAAATAAATAAATAAAAAAGCCATCGACGTCAGCAGCGCCGGTCCCAACTCCGTAGGCTCGTACCCGTCCGAGCTCGGGGGGGAGAACGGGGGCCGGCGGGCCGGCGATGAGATCGAAACAGAATCTCTGAGGGATCTCGCAATGATCCGGGATAGGGCCAACAAGTTCCAATTCTCTCTCCCCCGGCCCGCCAGTGGCGACCTAAAACTGCCCACGCGACACGTGTAGTGTTCCGAACGACTCTCTCCCTTGTCGCCGGGGGTCCTCTCTCGGGAGCGAGGATATTCCCGGGAGCCGGGGGTGCGCTGGTGACATGCACCGGGCGCCGACGACAGCGCCAGAGTGTCAGTCGTAGAAAAGAACAAATGTTCGGCTTCTGGCATCTTTGATCTGGGTTACAGATTAAGGTTGCTTGGTGATTTTATTCGAGTTGAAACTCGGCACTGAGAGGGAGGCATGCAGATGTCGGCGACTCGGCGACTCGGCGACTCGTCTACCAACATTCTCTCGTTAGTAGTCACAGACTTGCAATAGAAGCCAACGGGGAGAACGAGATGAGCTGCGAGCAATACGGATACGTAGTCAGCTGCTTTTTGGCTCCTTCAATTTGGTCGAGGTGTGATTGCTGTGGTCGGCTCATCTCGTTCGGCGGGATTGCCGACATTCGGCCCCTCTCCATCTGCTAGCTCCGTCGTCCTTCGCTCCGGGAAATGGCCCCCGGCCGCCGTGCTCGGAGACGATGGAGAACCTTGCGCTTGCCCATGGCCGGGGAATGTAAGCCGGCCTCCCGTCAACTTGGCAAGCTGTGAGGCCTGCCAACTCGTGACTCTGCTGACGCCGGCAGAACCCCGGCGCCTGGGGCAGCTTCTCACCGAGGTGACACCCTGACTAAGGGCCCAGGCCTGTCAAACTCCACAGCTCGGCCCATCATGACACCTCTCCCACTAACGCTTGGCAAACGCGACCGCAGGCCTGCTGGACCAAGTGCTGCACCCCCCCCTCTCGGCCACTCTCTTGAGCTCTATGTGAGCTACCCACGGTGCACTACGGCATGATGCGCCGTCTCAGTTTGGCCTTTTTGGCTGCGATTCAGCTTGCCGGAGCTCGCTCTCCCGGCTTCAGCATACACGAGGATTTGTTGACGTTTCCTCAGGTAAGCGAGCAGCCGGCATACCGGACCTCGGATGGATGATTGTGCTGTCTGCTCTATTGCTAACGCGCTACTTAGTTCGAGGTTGTATTTGCAGAAGATTACATATCCGAGAAGGATGCCAATGCTCTGCTGGAGCAGAGTGGCCAGCATCCCACCTACTCTGCCGACTTTGCGCAATCGACCCTCGACCAGGTCCGAGAGGCCGACGATCGCGACAATGACGGGCACGGCGGCGGGCAGACGGACTCGTCGCATACGTACGAGCTCATGAAGCTGCCTCCTCACCAGTACCTCTGCTCCATCCCCGTCATCCAGCCCCCCGCCCCCGAGAACAAGACGGCCAACGAGCTGGCCAAGGCGGAGGAGGCGCGCGAGTTCAACCGGGCCACGGCGAGCGGCTGGGAGCTCGTCGCCCAGCTGGAGAACTCGTGTCTCTACTTTATGCAAGGGTGGTGGAGCTACAGCTTCTGCAATAACCGCGAGATCGTCCAGTTCCATGCCCTGCCGTCAGTGGTTAACGGCCAGCCCCCGAAGAGGGACCCTCATACCGACGAGTATGTCCTCGGCCGCATCCCCACGATACCCCCCAACGCTGCGTACCAGGCGAAGCAGAAGGGGGAGGAGGAGCCGCCCCCGGCCGAGCTGCAGGTTAAAGGCGATCAGCGGTATCTGGTGCAGCGGCTGGAGGGCGGGACCATTTGCGACTTGACGGGGAGGGAGCGGACGATAGAGGTACAGTATCACTGTGTACCCGGCATAAAGAACGACAGGATTGGATGGATTAAGGAGGTTACTATCTGCGCGTACCTGATGGTTGTCAACACCCCTCGCCTCTGCAACGACGTCGCCTTCCTGCCCCCCGAGGAGACAAAGGCGAACCCCATCAAGTGCCAGCTCATCGTCGGCGACAACGACACACCGCCGCTGCTTGACCAGTCCGCTCCCCCCAAGGAGGAGGAGGCCCAGGCCGAGTACCAGGAGGTGGCCCAGCCAGATGGCGCAGACACCGAGGGGGACGCGTCGCCCCCCGCGAGGCAAGAGGTCAACGTCGGCGGCGTCGTGGTCGGCGCCAGAAACGTCCTCTCCGGGGCCGATGAAGCCGGCAAGCCGCCCGCCAAGCTCCCGCCCCCTCGCAGCTACTTTGCCAACACAAACACGGACACGGAGCGCTTCATCGAGGTGGTGGCCTCGGCCAAGTCTGAAGAGGACGGGGGCGCCATGACGACGCTCAGTAAGGAAGAGCTGGAGCGGCTGGACCTGAAGCCGAGCGTCGTGGACGAGATGACGGAGCGGATGAAGAAGCTCGCGGGCAAGCACGGGTGGAAGCTGGAGCTCGTGGAGCTTCCCGGGGGGGATAAAGAGCTCCGGGGGTACATTGACACCGAGGAGGATGAGATCAAGAAGGCGGAGGGCGACACGCTGAAGAAGGGGAGCGACGCTGATGGGCAGGAGGAGAAGGACCAGAAGCAGGAGGGCCAGAAGCAGGACGAGGAGCGCGAAAAGTGGGAGAAGCAGGAGGGCGAGGAGAAGACGGAGGGAAGCGAGGAGGTGTTTTACAAGAAGGATGAGTTGTAGCTGGGCGTGTAGAGTCATGGCGTTTCGGAGGGGATTGACCAGCATGAATAAGGGAGTTGAGTACAGCCGAGATGCTTATTACTAGCGGGGTCCAGTTCAATCAAGGCATTATCTTTGAGATTGAAATGGTTGAGCAGAATGAGCATGATGGTCTCTGACTGGGCAAGAGGGGATTTGCTTCTCGGTGATGCGTATGCAGTTTGTAGTCATCAGAGGTCGTAGTATTCTGTGATGCGTCTGAGCCGGAGGTTCAGATGGACACCTCTTTGTTAGATGCCAAGCAAGAGGGAGATAGTCGTTTAGGAACCGAGTTCATGACAGTTACTTGAGGCGTCAGGAATGCCTTTGAGGGTTATATCTAGATGTAGATGAAAGAACACCCTTCTAGAGATCCCCATGGTGAGATGTGCTGCCAACTTCTGGGTCCCCGACACGAATGAAAGATCAGTTCCGCTTGTCCGTCGAATTAACAAGCGACGGATGAGCCTCCAGCGGAATCTCGAATGGCTATAGAGACCTTGGCGACGAGGTAGTCGAACTGGGAGGCACAACGGGCGGTGGCCATGAAATGCAGTTCGGGAGACGTCAAACTGCATCACCTCGGGCTTCTACACATGGAGTGTATCAGGATCACCACTGGATAGTCCACGGTGGTGTCTACCTGGGGTGAAGATGCAGCGAACCATTGTCGTGACCTTGAGCGTTTCTCTTTCTTGATGTATGATGGGATTACTAGCATCAACCTGAGATGACGAGCTGTATCGAGAACACCATGATCTTGAGATGTCATCAGCACTGAACTTTCAGATGTTTCTGGTGCTGGACAGGAGATATGGCTCCAAAGGACACACTCGCGTCAGTCAAGAACTGATACGAGATGGATCGGGCTTTGCGACCAACCTCTGAGAGCCAGTGGAAGATGGTCGGTCAATCTCAGCTGGAGAGACTGACGAGATGATGTCTGGCGAATGATCAAGTATGAAAGAAGTGTAACCCAGCACAGCCGAGCACCACAGCCGAGACAGCACGACTGTAGCAGGCGGAAGCATGGGAGGGTTACAGTAGTATACTCTCCATGACGGCCAAAGCCGAGGTGCCAGAGGACCAAGAGCTTAAAGCATCTGACAAACGTCAAGGTTTTGGAGCCGAAACGTCATGATACGACTTGTGCTACGTCGATCGGAGAATGTCCCATCGCGACCTGCACTGTCGAAAACGTGAACGGAAGCCGACATTGTGTTTGCCGTCGTCAACGATGTTCTGCTGCTTGCGGAACGGTGACGGCCGGATGGGATGCCTGCAAGGGGGAATCAACACATGATTCGCGCGTGGGCATGTCTTGGCCCCTCATTGTTTGCGGACGGTCGTGATCCGCAATGGCTTGCCAGATTGTGTTTCTTTTTTTTGACCAACGTGTGTTGGTACAGTATAGTGTTGGTACAAACAGTAATTACAGTAGTTGGTTGACCTGAGCAAGGGGGATTGTTGGGCGTCAATAACTAGCTGGTGGCGAAATGCTAATGCCATTCGAGTTCCTCGATAGAGTTGCAACCGTCGCAGGGCCCGGCTGTGCGATCGGCTGGCAACTCCCGTCGTGACAGATGATCATGTACTTTGGGCATCATTTCGGGTTCCAGATTCTGAGGGAAAATGACCCCGAATGTGGCTTCCAGCAGCCTGCGTCGTTTGCTGCGGCCACTGGACCGCATGACTGACCGCCTCTAGGTGTTTGCTGCGATGCACTGCATGGAGAGAGCTGCATGCGCAGATGCTGCGAGGCGCGCCTTAAAAGAGGCGGTATGCAAACTCGCAGAAATATCCATTGCCATTTCCACGGTCCACGGTCCACGGCCCACGAGTTCCCACTTGGCGGCATCTGCAGGGGAGGGAGGGGAGGAAGAGAGAGGGGAAAAAAAGGCGATCGGCAGGTTCCTGTCTGCAAGTTGAGTTTTACTGAGTTTCTGAGTTTGCAGAGATAAAAAAGTAGGTTCCCGATCGCGGTTGTCAAAGAGGTTGGGAGGCGTCAGAGCTTCAGACGAGGGGAGCAAACCCGTGCACCGCCCAACCAAGATGCCACGGCGCGCCGGCTCCCGACGGGAAAGGCTGAAGCGAGACGGCCCATTTCCGTCATGCGCTTGTCGGCCTACAGAGGATATCAGAGAGATGCAGAGAGGCCATTGACTCGGATGACCAGTGTGCTGACGGATGTCTTTGCGAGACAGTCAACCCTGGGATGGGGTTTCAGTTAGGTTGCTGCTGACGACAAGAGACATTCCCGTGGAATTACGACGACTTGAAACACGGGCTGCAAAGTCTCAACGGCTGAGAGAGAGGACAAATGACAATCGATGGGGGGACCGCCGAAGAACGGCGTGTTTCGTCCCCCTCGCCCCTGCTTAGATCCCCCTTCCCGCACTCTCTCTGAGAGGCACTGAGAGAGGCACCGAGAGAGGCACTGAGACGGCATGGCAGAAGCAAATACAGATTACGGGAAATGCAGCAGCCTCTCAAAAGGGTGACGGCATGGGTCAGGTCGTGTTCCCCCTGCCGCGCCCCTTGCTGAGAGTGGCTCCTCGCCGACCGGGAGCCGGGGGGCCATGCTCCCCAGGACGGTGGGAGCCGGTGTGATTGGGCAGTTGGCCGGGCTGTCTGGGTGCAGGAGGTCTGTGATGGGATGGGACGTTGGATTTGAGGGGGAGGCCGAGCTGGACGTGCTGGGTAGCGAATGTTAGGGGTGCGCGCACACGCACGCGTCGGCTTAAAGTGGTTGCTTCGCGTTGCAGTCTCGAGGCACCAGCTCTTGTGGCTTTTTCTGCTCTAGAAAGAGTTTGGCGAGAATGCGACGAGGGGGTTGGGATTTTGTCTATTTTCTCTCTTCTCTTCTTGTCGGGGTATACGCGGTAAGACTTAAATTGGTGATCACGGGCTGGAGGGTTGTATTGGGCCGCTGACATTGGCAACTCTAATTGCTTGCATAAGACGCCTTGGTGAGTGGCCGGGAGGGGAGAGGGGTTCTTTCTGTGTCTGTGGAAACGGGCATTGTCAATAAACAAGCACGGTGGGCCAGCTGCAGAAGCAGACCTGAACCTCGTCTGGATCTCATCCCATCATCCATCCAAGAGAGCCCTCTGTAGGCCATATCTGTAGGCCATGTCGTTGATGCCAGCTAGCTGATTACGTAGCTAGGTGGTAGCTGGCCATCACCACGAAACTTGACGGCTGCCCAATTCCAACTCCCGGGAGCCCTCTCCCTGAAACCCTCCCTCCACCGTCCTAGCTGCAAATTCTTGTCGATCCCTCAGTCAGTCCGCCCCTCTGTGCCCGGGCACTAACAGCACCCGCTAAACCCCCCTTGGGGGTGCCTGGGCCTGGTCGAATAGCCCGCTGCGGCGCTAATGCGGAGGGCCCCTACCGAGCGCTGAGGCGTTTATGCCAGGGATCGGTGGGATTGGAATGGATTGGCTCACGCGTTTGGTTTGGGTTTGGGGCACCACAAGGTACCTTGAGCTAGGTGCTTTCTTTTTTCTGGCCCTTCCATTCATCATCCCCTTCATTCTCTCATCTTGTCTCCCTCCCTTTTTTCTTCTCTCAAATCTCAGTACTATCTCAATATCTCTTCCCCGAGACACGCAGATGCTCTGTCATATCCTACAGTGGGGTTGGAGCAATTAGATTGGCCTGTTCTTTTTTTTCTGTCTTGTCGTGCCGGCATCTTGCTTAACCTTGCTTTGTTCTTCTTCCTCTTAGCTTCCCTCCTCTGTCTCCTACACGTCACGTACCTTCCTTTTACTCCTCTCGCGCCGCGACTCGCCTTCTCCCCCGACACACGAAACTCTAGACGGCAGAGCCAAACGAGCCAGTCTCCTCTTCGTCATAAATCTGGCCGATATTCGGAGCGGAATTCCCACCCACGCAGTCTTGGATATCGCGTCCCCTCTCCTCTCGACGCCGCTCGTTCGCATCTCCGCATTCTCTGGCACCGTCCACGGTCTGGTGGCAGTTGGAGACCAAGCTCCGAGACATCGGATACGACCCCAGGGAACCTGTGCCAACGTCTGTGATAGCTTCGCATCTGTCGGCACACATTGCACAAGCCACCGGCAACAAGACATTTCCCAATCGACCACAGCTCCCGGGCGAACCAAGACGAAATATTAGCTAAACAATATTCCACCCATTCGCTTCCTGCGACGACCTGGGCACGCTGTTGGGCACAATCCGCGATGAAGTGAACGACGTTGCTCCATCGCCATCTGTACTCTGACACTCGCGACCAACTCCGATATGCTGCATAGGCACGCTCAACCGCGTGTCTAATTTGCCTGTCTCATCGACATCACACCCACAAAGCCGAGGCCGTTGGCTTGTACCCAGAGATTCAACGGCTGGTCTGCTATTCTGCTCTTCTCTTTCGTTATTCCCACTGCAGGACCTTGCGATAATCCAGCAAGATTTCATCTCTACAATCTTTTAATCTACCAAAAAGAACCCCCGGGTGACCTTGACCATGGAGCGACCTCCCTCGCGATCTTCCTATGGGCGAACCGCCTCGCGATCCTCGACCAGTACCACCAACACAAGGGCAACCATGCACAGCGCAAACAGCTCGACCTCCCACGCTCCTCCGTCCCCTTCAGTGACCAACCCGCACCACTCACACCGATTCTACCACGCTCAGTGCCAGAGACCGGCCAGCACTACCCCACGGACGACGCCCAGGATGACACCGCGCCTGACCAGAGAGGCTAGCAACGAATCTGCACGTCAGACGGCCGTGTCGTCGTTTCTCCAGGAGAGGCTCCAGAAGGAGCGCCAGGCCGAGAGCGACAAGTCGCACTCGTTCTCTCGGGCCAACACTGACGTCAACTCTTCAGGCGAGTTCGGCCGGACAAGCCACGGCTCTCCCACTAAGGGCGGGGAGCCTGATGTTCACCGACCGCAATCTGCTGCCGGAGGCGAGGCCATGAAGAAGAAGGGGATGGGTGTCAAGGATATGGAACAGGTAAGAGTCTCGGTTGTTGCAGCGGGGGACTCAGCTAACGTCTCAGGTGATATCCACCCTTCACAAGCAAAACTTTGACTTGAAGCTGGAGCTGTACCACCGTCGGGAGCGGCAGACGGCACTGGAAGAGCAGATCGAAGGCCTGGAATCGGAAAAGGCGCGAGTGGAGGACATGAATGATCATCTCGTGCAGGAAATGGAGCAGCGTGATAAGGCGGTTGAGGAGGCAGTGGCCATGATTGTGATGCTCGAGGCCCAGCTTGAGCAGTATGCCCAAGAGCGAGCCATGGTCCAGCAGATCGAGGCCGAGGGACAATACAGCACCCCGAGTTTTGACACCTGCTTCGAGGAACCCATCCCCAAGACCAAGTCGCCGGATAACGCACGGCCGGAGCCTGGTGCTAAGGTCATCACGCGCATGCCGAGCTTCCTATCCGAGCGCAGCGAGAACACGGAGAACCTGCGCAACGTCTATCTCGGAGCTAGAGGCAGCGTTCTCAGCCTTCCGCAGGTCCCCGAGGCCGGAGGGGATCCCGAAAACGGACCTGCGGCCCTGGGCAGCCCGAGCCTCAGCGTCCTGAGCGAGAGCTCCTTTGTGAGCATCTACGGAACGAAGGAGGGTCATGAGCCCAGCGTCCCCGTGGACGTGGATGAGCCACTCTCGCTGGACGGTACTGATGATCTACCTGAAAAGGCAAGCAGCATCAGCAGGCCAAAGACGTCCCTCGCCAAGGCGTCTGCCCCATCCAACAGACCAGCACGCTCGAACTCGCTCTCCAACAGCAGACGAGGGCAGTTTGATTCCATCAACCATGTCATTGACCTGGGCTCTCCTCTCCAGAAGATTGAGCGACTCGAGCACACGTATCCGCAGAAGAGGACAGAGGAACGGCCTCGGAGTCGGGACAACGATGGGGCAAGCCTATTTTCCGGCCGGGCTGCCAAATCTCCCAACCCTCGACGTACGAGGGAGGAGAAGAGGGAATCGCTGCGCAAGGTGTTGACCGATGCGCCGGGTGGTGTTCGCCTCCATGACCACGCTCTCCCGCCAACCCCCGACACCATCTCCACGTCGACACTGCGGCGGTTCCAGAACTCGAACGACACATTGTCAAAGCAATCGGGCATGAGGCGCAGTCATAGTGCCCTGTCTGATGAAACTGACAATGACGAAAAGGCCGAGACGCACTCTGGTGTGCGGCTGGAGCAGCCCATGCGTGCGATCAAGGCGTCGGCTAGGATCATCGACCTGAACAACAGAGCGTATCGAGAGAATCGGGGTCGATCGATCCAGCGGCCTCGTTCCGCTGACGAGACGACCGTGTCTAACCGACGCGGCAACGACTGGGATAGCGACACTGATGGCTCGGAGGTCGAGTCCCTGGAGTCTAGCCTTGACATCTGGATGCGCGAGAGCTCCAAGCCTAACAAGAACGGGGGGCGCGACTCTCCCGATCTGTTCAGCTTCCCTTTGAACGCGGCCAAGGGTGGTTGGGCAATGGATGCCATGTTTGGTCCTGGAACCGCCTACTCTGGAGGCGCGAGTGCCGGGATTGACCCTGAACGGGTGCTTGACCTGTTCCCGGTCCAACAGGAGCTGTTTTCCACCTCTGGGCCTCCGCCGACACCCAACCGGCGATCCAGCCTCAATGCGCAGACCGGGGCGAACTCGAAAGCCGTATTTCTCAACCGGCCCCTGGCGCAAGGAAAGGTCTCTAAGCCGGGCCGCCGCCGTCGACAGCGGAGAAACAGCGACGACATCCAGATGAGGGCAGAGATGCAGATCCCTGTCCAGCCGCCGCCGGCAACGGGCGAACAGAAGAAGAACCACTACCCGCCCATCAGCGGGCAGCATGCCGTCCGCAACGGGCTCACCAAGCTCTTCCGGCGGTCTCTTGGGGGAGGATCGTCTAACAGCGCCCCGCCACCGACGGCAGGCTCGGACACGACGGCTGTCGAGTCCAGCGGCGAGCCGCCCAGCACTAATGGTGCCATGGGGGTTCCGTCCTGGATGAGTCGGTCGGGGGCAGTGGAGGACGACCGGGAAGGGGCGACACCGCCGCCGATCATGCGGGTCCCTCGCCACGGGCGACAGATCTCGGTCGACTTGAGCATGGTTGAAGGGTCGGTATTCAGCCAGGAACCAGGGACGCCGGCCACGCCGATGATTGGGCCCTCGTCCCGCGACCCCGGGACACCAGAGCAGGCAGCGAGCAGCCCGAGGGTTGTGTCTGCGTCGACGTCTGCGTCGGCGCCCAGGCGGAAGTGGCTGCCAGGATTTGGAAGATCAGCAGGTCTGAAGAACAAGACGGGATAGGAGATGTGGATTGACCAGGGAATGGCGTTTGCGATGAGGGGGATGTGTACGGGGCTGGCAGAGTGTATGGATCCGGAGGCACCAAGGATGGGCGGGGGGACTGGTCAAGACAAGGACAGGAGGTCAGGCGTTGGAGTGTATCATACCCAAGGAGAGGAAATGTTTTTTTTACTGGGCTCGGGAAAAGGAACTAGGGGCTGAGCTTTGAGGATTGGAGGTGTTTTGTTTAGCAGCAGAGCAGCGAGCTTGGCACAGATTGACAAGATCAATTGAATTAAGGCAGCGTGTTACGCAGAGTGTTTACGCAGAGTCACTTGGAGCATGCAATGTGGACGGGAGTGAGATTTGAGTTGAGTGAATTTGGTATCGAGGTCTCGTCTGAGTTTCCTTTTATTCACCTGCTGACTGGACCTGTCCGTCATGATGAGGCAACCCGTGCCTGTGAAAGAGC
This sequence comes from Fusarium albidum, assembly GCA_013618265.1. Classification (NCBI taxonomy): domain Eukaryota; kingdom Fungi; phylum Ascomycota; class Sordariomycetes; order Hypocreales; family Nectriaceae; genus Fusarium; species Fusarium albidum. Next base: position 14,813 of record JABFEP010000073.1, read on the forward strand.
GTAGAAGCTATATGCCATGTGCCGGCCATATGTCGATTGGATCAACTGTGTACATGCTCAGTGGTCCTCCAATGAGGGCATCCCTGGTATCCTCCGGTCTTCATCCTCTTGGTGAGGGCATCCTCCAAGAGAGTAGTCGTAGTTTGAGTGTTGAGTTTAAGCCCAGTCCCAGCTGGCGACGGTACGGCCAATGCCGAGGGGCCCGATGCTCTTCTTGAAGGCTACGGGGGAGAGATCGATGTCGTTGTAGGCGCACCCGGCGCAGCGGTCGACGACCTTGACGAGGGCCTCGCCTGCGCCGCCGCGGACGCGGATGTAGCGGCCGCAGGGCTTGTCGGCGTCGAAGAGGCCCGCCGAGACGGCGGCGACCATGTCGGCGTCGGAGTGGGTGTCGCCGCAGGCGCCGAGTCCCGGGTGGTAGTACGTGGCTTGTCCCTCGGTGCGGCGGCGGGCGATGACGGTGGAGGAGACTGAGGCTGCGTCCTTGTCCTTGTCCTCGGCGACACTCTCGGGCTCCCACTCCCAGGTGGCGGATCCGCGCCCAACGGCCAGGTCCTCAAAGGCCTGCTCGAAGGCAACCGGCGAGACGTCGAGGTCGTCGCCGGAGCACTCGTCGCACGCGCCCGCGACGTCGACGACCACGTCGGCGACGGGCCCGCGGATGAGGATGCGGCGGCCGCAGAGGTCCTCGGTGAAGAGCGCGGCGGGGAGGGCGGCGACCATGTCGGAGTCGGTGTGGGAGAGGCCGCAGGTGCCGGTGGCGGGGTGGTAGTATGTGATTGTGGCG
>JABFEP010000075.1:0-18015 GCA_013618265.1 Fusarium albidum
TATCTGGACTTGGAAATAGAACGTGGTATCTACCCATTGACACATGGTTCGCTTCATGGTTCTCCTTTCTCTCCGTTGTGACAAAAGAGCGATTGATTGAAAGAGAAACGTGACTCTGCTCAAGTGATATTTTCTAGGCTGATGAACAAAGATTTTGTCTGTTGTACCTGTAGCTGTACAGCATGCCGTTATCTGATCGAATATAATAATAAATACAGGAAGAGACTGATTACAAACGCCGCGCTATGCCCCCAAATATGCCAGGAATAGGAATTTTACTCCTTCAGCCATCCCCCATCCTCATTGACCCCCTGTTTCTCTGCGCCCTTCAGAATCCCGACAAGAATATCGCTTTCTAGATTTGCATTATGAAGCCAAGAAGAAGAAAAAAACGAGAAAAACTCCCCGTATTTTCGAAAAACGCCCTATTGTCTCTGTGCTTCGGCAGCAGCAGACACGGTAGCAACAGCAGCAACAGCAGCTGCCCCGGCCATCTGTTTACCATACTTAGCTCTATCCCGGCCCTTCACTTCTCGATGGAGAGGTGACCAACCCCGGTGATATGTTGTGCGAGAACGTCTTCCACAACGCTGGGCTTGCGCTTGTGCCCAGACTCGGCAGGTTCCTCTTCGTCAGAGGCCTCCTCGTCCTCCTCGCCATCTTCGCCATCTTCGTAAAAATCGTCTTCCTCATCATACTCGTCTTCCGCGTCGTGGAGGTCTTGTGTCATAGAAGCCCTAAGGCGCTCCTCGTCGACGCTACCACCCAGCACGCTCTCCGCTTCAGCGAACTCGTCCATGGATGCGCGGGAGATGTAGCTGTCGGCTAGACCCTCGTCTACATCCTCGTCGTCTTCACCTTCTTCGTCATCTTCGTCATCCTCGTCTGCGTAGAGGCTAGTCGGGCGTCCAACACGGACATCGTCCTCGTCGCTCTCGCTTGCCGAGAAGTCTGCCATGGCCAGGGGATCGTCCCTCCAATACGTGAAGTCTGTGTATTCTTCGCCGCCGCCTTTCACCAGCGTACTGACCGGCGGAAAGTAATGATCCACGACCTCATTGATGTTGACATAGCTCATCTTGAGCTTGTTAAGACTCAGAAGATCCAGCGATACCTCCGAGTTGGAATTGATAGTGAAAATCCGGTTTCTCGGCACATCAACAGTCCGGTACGAGATTTGATCCGTCAACCGGTTCCCATAACCGGCGTAGAAGGGGGTGCCATCCTGTCCGTAAAGATTGCGAATGTCGCGGAGGGTCGCCATCTTGAAGATGTGAGGTTTGCGGAGGTAGATCTCCCGCCTCAAGGCCGCCATGGTTCGATCTGGAGAGAGAATCGTCGGCCCAGCAGGCATTTTGTAACCTTCCTGGACGATACCAGCGAGATAGGCACGGGTGGTATCGGCCTGGCCGACTGATCGACTTGTGAGATACATGATGTTGTAGCCGTTGGCCGAGATGTCGCTGTACAGCTTGGCAACGCCAGAGTGAGTCCAGTCCCGGCCGATCATGTTCAACACGTGGCCAAGTGCGTCCGACTTGGTGATGGTGCCGTCAATGTCCGAGATGACCACGGGCGTCTCGTGCTTCCACAGGTACATGTTTGCCGTGCAGGTTGCTCGGTTGACGGTGAAAGCCATCAGGTTCTCACCGGGTTGCAGGCTGAGGTCCTTCAACTGCTGACTAGTCAGCCGCAAGGTTTTGGCGTAGTTCCTGTTGGGGTCTCCTGCGTGACCCGAAGAGCCCGGCGGGGTTCGTGGAGGAGTCTGTAGGTCCATGAGGCCAGCATCGGACTCGGACCGCCGATGAGAGGGAAGAGGGCCTGCGGTGGCATCGCTGCTGTCGCTCTGATATCCAGGGTCCGAAACGGCATCAGCTGCCACGTGCTGGCGATGAGACTGTAAAGACGCCTCGATGGTCTTGTTCATTGCAGCCTGCTTGGCCTCCTCGCTGCTGTAGATCCAGATGTTTCCTTGCTCGTCAAAGCCAAAGAGTGCGCCAATATCATAGTTACCATCCAGCTTTTCAGAGAGAATCTTCCGCGCCATGATTTCAGCGCGGAGAATGTCCTCCTCGTTGTTCTTGAAGCCCGTCATATCCAACATAAGATCGCCAGCTTCAGTAACCTGGCTGGGGATATTTGCAGCAGACAACCCCCGGGAGAGGGCCATGGCACGCTCAATGGCCTCTTTGGGGGCAAGCGGGGGCGGGCTCTGGGATCGTTCCGAGGCGTGGTACTCGTCGTCGTCGGAAGCACTGCTGGCGCGGCTTCGGGCGCTTGGGCGGAGGACGTCGTCGCTATGAGGGCGCGGTATAGTTGAGCCCCAATCACCCGACATTGGGCGACCGCCAACCGACTGGGGAGACGTTGAGAGAGGAGTGATCATGCCTACACTAGGTCAGCTCGAGTCACGGTTCTTCAAAACAGCACACATACCATGCTCGTGCTGCTTGCTGTAGAGAACGGCAGGGGGCGGCCTCCGAGGCTTGGATTCGGAAGCATCGAGCTCGAAAAGCTCGGGCTCCTGCAAGTCAGCCGTAGACTGCTCGGGATCGAGAGGAGGGCTGCTCGCGGGACTGGATGTGGGGGAGACGAGAGGCGACGTCTGCAGGGCCTGGGGGATGTTGTCGGTGGTTTCGAAGACGAAGAAGGCCTCGCCGCCCTCACCGAGCTTCATGGAATAGTTTTGCTTGACACCATTGACCTTGAACTCGACCTTCTTGTCCCAGGGTCTCAGAAGGGAGAATTTGCCGAAGCGGACGTGGAAGGGCGAGCAGAGGAGAGAGCCATCTTCCTGTTCGACGACGATGACATCAATAGCGCCGCTGAGGGTCGCTGGGTTGATTGAGTTCCATGCTGTCGAGACCGACTCGCTGAGGCCGCGCACGTATTGCATCTTCCCTCTGGCAGCGGGAGATGGTCGCACACACCCAATCGCTCTGCTCCCGGAGCTGATCGCAAGACGGTTGCGGGTTGTCGCGGTCGCAGGGCGAGTCTGACGACGATCCGAACGGGTGGAGCCGGTGATGTGGGAAGGGCCAACGGTTGTTGGTTGTTGGAGACTTTGAGGCCGAGCGGGATAATGCAGTACGTGATCGAACGAGGGAGTAGCTAGGGACCTAAACGAGGTTTATCTGCATACGCAAGGAGGAGAAGAAGTCAAGGAAGGCGGAGGATAGTAAAATCAGACTGATGGAATGAGGATTGTTGGGGAGTACTTGGTCAAGTCGGCCGATGCGGGTTGAGCGTGGGGCAGGCAAAGTACCGAATACAAGTGGAAGGAGTGGTTGGTTGGTTGGGCGGGCCCTCTCTTTTTTCCGCCCCTGGTCAGATGAAGACGTCAGAAGGGCCTAGGTTAGTACACCCCGTTAAGGGTCTGGAATTGGGAAATTTCAAAGTTTTAATACCGACATAACCTTGCAATTTGGGAAGAAAAAGATAAGGGGGAGGCTGGCAAGAGGACGGCAATGATGATGAGACATCATAAAAGAATGGAGGTGATTATTGGAGGGGCGTCATACTCAAGGGAAATAGAGGCGCCCGTAGCTAGGTAAGAATGACGAAGGGCTGTCACAGTGGGTAGCAGCGGTGGATGACCGGCGGTTGAGGGGCGTCCCGCCCAACAATGCGGGCAGGACAGGGCTGTCTGTAGAGGGTACATGGGCTATACTCAGGACTAGCAGGGGTCTGGGCGACCGCCTCGGAATTCATGATGGGCACATGAACGCGACTAGGTATTGTCCTCAGCCAGGTTGATGCTCTGTTCTCTGCTCTCTGTTCTACGGAGTAGTGTCGCCTTTATTCGAGGGGAGCTGGGGGACATAACCCATCCTAAAAAGAGCTGGAGCTCACAGGCTGGCCGGCCAATTTTCCTCCAGCTAGACGGATACACCCCACCTCCTTAAAACCTTCATGTGAAAGTCGTTAGACACGTGATGCACAATTTTATTCCTCCTAGGAAGTCCCATCCCTCGTTAACCAAGCATGATATTCCAACTGAGGCAAGGGATGAATAATGCTTATCGCAATCTAGTGGGTAGCGTTTTCCTTAGACTACTGCTGTGGCGGATGCAAAGAGATTCACTCTGTATGGCCTGTAATGGCTCATGAAACTTGCATATGCCATGTGCTTCATTCTTGGAGTTCCTCGATGGATAGCACCAAGTCGAAGAGCTGGCCGCCCAGGCGTATGAACCCATGGAGGTAATATCAACTCGATCATCAGACACGCCCAAACACTCTAACCACGTCTGCTTCTCTTGACTTCTGCGACTGAAAAGTAATCTCCATCTACCAGATAGTCTATATCTGTTGAAGCTAAGGGCGGTTTGTCGGAGGAGCTATAGTCTTATGGACTCTACATCCAGGTTGCATTACTCTCCTCTAGACGTCTTTCATGCTACCTTGCAGATTTGTAGACGCCTCGAGATGCACTTGCTGCTCTAACTAGCAGTTATTACACCCGCTAGATCATTTGAAAACCGTGATAAAAGAAGTTCAAGTGAGTTGTCTATGCTAATTCAGTTAATGACGTCTTATCTTCTAGACTGGATTTGATATAAAGCGGACTGTGGAAGAAGCAGTCGCCTTGAGGGCTGAACATAAGGTCGTACCTTTCACTCAAAGCGTATTCAAGGTTTTGGTTTAGAGATAGAGATCAAATAAGAATGTAAGAGGCGTTCGAGTATTTGAGATTAGCAGTGCGGCAGCTTTAAACGACTGTATAGTGCTCGATTGTTATATCTAGCTAAAGTAATATAAATAGGTCTAACATAAAAGCGAGGAGATAGGCAGGATAGTAGATAGATACTGTGTGACTGTGTCGTCTATATCTCTTTATAGAAGTCCGTTTCTAATGCGGCTTTCTATCTCCCTAAACCGGTTAAGATTTGGACTTATCGGTTTCCTTCTGAAGTTTGCATTCTAGGAATAAACATACCAATTCGAATAATAGATGGGTTAGTGATTGCCCATGAACTTGTAGAATAGCGCATCTTGTTAAATCGAGCCGATTTCTAACAGGCTCTAATTTCGCCGTGCAAGCTTCTTTAACTTAGGTCTTTCACTTGCGCAATGACGTTCTGGTCTAGGAGACTGGAACTGGAAGCATAATTGAAGAGATGCATCAAACTATGTGGATTGTGGAAGACTGAGATAGGGGACCGTTATCAATACCAGATGTGCGGTTTGAGCACATGGGAAGCGTTGCGGCCCAGCGGGGCATAGCGCCATCTTGCTCTCAACTATATAAGAGCACCCAATTTCTGCAAAGCTTAATGGGTACTATCCGTAGCTGTTTTTGAGTCTCAAACAGATACAGATATAGAAGAATGGCAGCGGACGCCAGGGGATGCAATTCCTCTCGTGATCCCGAGGCACATTTACGTGGACTGTAACTTGCAAGTACCGACTACCCCAAGAGTCTAGGACTGGGCGCCGTAGAGAATTAGTGGAGATTAGTGGACAAGCCGCGGCCCAAGCGCACATGCTCACAAGGGAGTTTACGTTGAGCGATGGGTTAAGCGATTTTGCCCCCTCGTCTAAGTGTGTTTTTCTGCTGAGATCCTACAACTTGATGTCATTGACTGGTATTCGTGCTGTGATGTCGGAGAATCCGATCTGGGTGTGCAAACATGAAACATGGCGGATACGCTCGGAACATTCATGACGGATAACTGTTTAATAATATCTTCTTATAGATCTCCAAATGATGTATTTTCTGTGTTGCGGTCAAGCATCAGAGACGTCGTGTTCATTGTTCAAGCTGGCAGTCGAATCGGTCTGCACCTTGTATTTAACGAGGCCAGGAGGTCGAGCGGGCACTAATGTGAGGCGATCTCCGGTTTTTCCTGGATGTGCCAGGCTCGATCTGGTTCGGGGAATTTCCCGATGTGTGATGCCCTGCGGTTGTGGTGAAAAATGCGATGTATGTAATAGGTAGTTCATCGATTTCTGGTGCGTGGTTGAATTTCGTCCGATGAAATCTTGTGCGTCTTGTCCTTTTGATGACTTACACCGCTTATTTGAACTGGCACTGACGAATATACTCACGGATTGGATAGCAGCAAATGTTCCTGCGGCAAGAAGCAAGTTGGTATCTATCTTGGCTCCTATAAGACAGGGTAGGTATCTATTTATCGCGTCGCCGAGCTGTTGGAAAGTATTATTTCTGTAAGTTGAAATAATAGCTGCTGCATTTATCCACTATCTATCTGTCTGGTGCTTTCGGATGGAACATTCCTCGCGGATCAGTCAGCCAGTTACCCGCTGAAACTCAAAACACGCCTCAATCTGTGCGGCCGTTTTCTGCAAGAGACAAGCGATGAAATAAAAACGTCTGTTCGTCGGGAAGCAGCAGAGCGCAGCAGAGAAGTATCGTTTCATCAGGGATTAGGGTTAATCAGAGCGCAGCCTTTAGAGTAGCTTTACAATATCTCTAATATATATTAGAGATTCATGCTTCCAAGCTTCCGATTCGACAGGGCCAACGGTCACTGCATTCTCATTCTCAGCGATTGGTATGCCCATTTGCAAACATCATCAGGGCGAAGCTAGCAGGACGCCTCCTTTCCGAGCCATCCCATTCCAATGCAATGGCTTCCGAGTCTCTGACTCAGAGACTTTTAGGTGTCTCTGTCAATCAATACCAATGACAACAATAGAGAATGGCCAACAAAGCGCATTAACAGACAAACTTGTCATGACCCCAATGGAAGTTTCCCATGCTCTGGTTTGTACCGGGGCAGACGCTGCGAATGCAAGAGTCGTGATGAAACGGCCATCGTGACACAGTGCTGCTGGCACAGTCGAGGAGCTGGGCACTAGCGTGAGTGCAGCGTGGGATGGTGACCTTTCTGGTACGCGTCTTACACAGTGCCCATACACTTCCGGCCAGCACTGGGCGCCCCTCCGGCCGAGAATTTTACTGGACGCGATCCCGCCCGGTCGCATCTGCCCCAGTGGACCTGGGACGCCCGCCTTTTTCCTGCCCACTTGGCATTCTGGTATCTGCCGACCTTTCTCTTGGATCCCGCACGACACCTCGACGCCCGGGTCCGTCTTGAAAGCAATCACCCTCTTCCAAGGCCGGGACCGCGCTGAGAACATGTCATGGGAGTTGCCCGTCTTAACCACTCTCATCCTCAGTGTCCTCGGCTTCTGGTGGGTCTATAGCCCGCGCGCCAGCTACCAGAAGGCCTTGCTCTACGCCCTGATCTGCTGTCTTCCCGCCCTTGTCGTCGAACCTCGTCGTCTGCTGCAACACATGCCCGCCGTCTCGATCGAAACACTACTAGATTATCGCATCCATGTCCTACTAGTCCACCACTTTAAGATGGTCTTGACCCTGGGTGCCGTCGTCTGGTGAGTACTCAAGAACCCAGCACTGCCGTCTCCCTTCTCCCACGTCTCATGCCCCTCGCGTCGTCACCCAGACGCCTTCCCTCTGCGCTCTCAGACCTCGGCTGACCTTTCCAACAGGCTGCTGCATCGCTCGTGGCAGACGGTATGGAAGCCCGTGCCCGATCTCATCAACATCCTCGGAGTCGACGTTCCAGAGCCTCCCGATGTCTCCCTTGCCGGTATTCGATCCGACGCCGCTACTCTGAGCTGGACTCGACCGAACAACAATCGACCTGTACAGAAATATTCTATCCAAGTCAATGGCGTTCATGGTCGGTCTCGCTACCCGGTTTCACCCACGAAACCCATATGTGGCTGAGTACGGACGCGGCTAACATGGCTCGCATCTAGTTGGCGATTCACCCGGAAACGAAGTTGCCATTACTGTCACGGGGCTGAAGCCCGATCATTTTTACAATATCCGGGTTGTTGCTGTTGGCCCGAATAACTTTCAGGCTGGAAGTCAGGTCCTTCGCCTGCGGACTTTCGGAAAAGACGGCAAGCCTCAGCTGGGCAACTCGCGTCTGCCCACAAGCTTTGCCAACAATGACCACCCCTGTCCTAAAAGCCGAGACGAAGCCGACGATGCCGATTCGCAGAAGAAGCCCCCCGTGCCCTCTGTCGAGGCCGCTCCCGTCCTTGACGGGAACAATGCGCCCTCATCCGACGTTCCCACTACCGCCCCGGGCCAGCGACGAAATACAGTCAACCGGCGGCACTCACCGTCCGTTGCGAGCTTGGATCAACCCCAAATCAAGCCTCCTTTTGCAGATGGACCAGAACTGTCACTTGATGAGCTGAATCGCAGATTCGAGTCCACTAGGAAGGAAGTCGACGAGATTCTTGCTCAATATTCCAAAGAGGAGGCTGAACTTCGACAGCAGGAGGAGGAGTTGAGGGCGGAAAAGGATACGAAGAGACAAGCCCTGAAAGAGAAGGAAGAGCAGACTACGCAACTCAAGGCCAACATCCGCACGACGATGGAGCAGATGCGGGCGGCCGAAAAGGAACGAGCAAGAAAGGATCAGCAACTAAAGGATAAGGAGACCAAGAAGTCCAAAATCAGAGACACGGCCACCAAGCTTGAGAATGAGATTGAAAGGATGAGGAAAGAGCGGGAAGGATACGAGGTTCAGAAAAAGGAGCTCGAAGCAAAGCGTGATGAACAAGCCAAAGAACTGGACGAGTCCAATGCGGAGCTTCAGGAAAAGTGCGCAGAGCTGGAAGCCGAGCTGAAGGAAAAGGGCAAACAGCTCCAGGACCTCAAAGCCGCTCGGGAGCAACTCCCCGGTGGCGACGATGAGCAGTGGAAGGAAAATGACGCTCACATCAGAAAGGAGTGGGAGGCCCGCAGGAAAGAGTTGCACAATCAGCTGGTTGCCGAAACTAAGAAGACGCACCATCTGGATCAGCACATCCGCGTCTTGGGAGACCAATTGGCCGCTCAGCATCAGTCTGGCCTCGCCTACTACAACCAAGTTGACTCTGCAGCCATGGAATACGAGACCTCGGTGACAACCCAGAACAAACGCCACAGCCAGAACAGCAATTCCCTCTCCACGCTGAATCTATCGTCCCCACCGAGTCAGTTCGCGATCCCTGAGGGCAATTTCCCACCACCAGCTGGCTTCAGTCGCGCTGGCTTTGGACCTTCACTATTTATGGACATTAGTGCCGACAACGCCGATGACCCCCAGTCCGAAGCCGACTTCAGAGCGGGCGCTGGACCGCTCAGCCCAACTGCCCATGCCCTTCTTCCATCCGATATCTTTGACGAGACGTATGAGGACGCTGAAGAGTCTATGCCGCCACAGAATCATCTCTTGCCCGAGGCGATCACAGCCGGAGAGGATGACCACCCGCAGTCGCCTGCTTCATCTGATGACCGCTCTCTGAATATCTTCTCGAGCCCACATGGTTCATCCCACAACTTGCCGTTTCCCCAATACGCAGACACTGACGCGAACTCGCTCAATCTTAACTCTTCTCCTGCTGCGCCTCCAGCGACAGGACACCGCCTCACCAGCCTGTTGTCGACTTTCAATCGGAATCGAGCACCAAAGACAGCAGACGACGAGGGCCCCCCCATCGGCACTCTCAAGCCGGGCCAGAGCCAGTCTTTCCCTCGGGGCACTGATGAACACGAAATCCCCGGGAACAGACGTAGGATCAGTTTTTCTTGGATGAACCGACACTCTGGAGCAGAAAGTTCCCGGACGAGTGCCATTGGTGGCAGGCCATTCTCCGCGCGTCGTTTGAACCCGTTTACCAGCAGTGCGGGGGCTCTTGCTGCCGAGAGAGACTCGCCAAACTCGCGCCCTGCATCGATATCGTCATCAGACCTTCCACGGCCATCCACCGACAGTGGTTCAATTTGGGGAGCGCCCGGTGATTTCTCCATGTTGACCAAGAACCGCCTGTGGTCCCCGAATGAAGGGCGGTGGTCTTCTCGAAATGCGTCCCGTCGACCCTCGCTAGGTGGATCGCCCTCTGCTCTTGAAACGACTCTCGCATCCGCCGATGACGAGATCCTGGATGATGACGATCTTCTGGATCCCCAAACGTCACCCAGCCAGGTGGGTGTCATCGGTTCACGTCCCCCAAGCCATCGAGCGTCCATTAGTCAACGTCTTAACCCGGCGGCGCCCACGTTCATGGCCAGTATCTTCGGCCCCAGAGACAAGGATGTCGGCCCTGAAAAGGAAAGGCCCAAAGGCAAGGAAAAAGAGCGATATCGCGACAAGTCGAAGGAGGGAAGGTCGAAGGGCAAGGAATTGAGTACCCCATCTATTGAGGTACCCCCAAGCCCGGACGAGTCGCCCTCAGACTCGCGGCTGTCCCGAGATACCTACTCTGTACATACGCAAGTATCGGTATCCGAGTCCCACGAATCCTTGAACCTGGACACGACGGCTTCGAATTCGACGACGGACAATGTTGCAAGCCACAGGGACCCCGAGAACGTTGTGAAGAAGCTATTCCGCAAGGGGAGCTCCAGCAAGTTCAGTCTGTCTTCAAGGCTGGGCAAAGACTCGGGTCTCTTCAAGAAGGGGCCTGGCAGTGCTACTTACTCGGAGAAGAACCTGTCTGCAGAGCACCGGTCGAGCATTGGCGACCTGGATGATCTAGGCGAGGACACGTCCCAGCTTGGCCGTAGTTACGACAGCATGGCTAGCAGTCCATCTCTGGGCACAGGTAGCTTCCGGTCCAAGGACCTGAAGGAGGGTCGTATGGGCTCATGGCGCTTTTCTATGAAAAAGAAGGGCAAGGAGACGGCTGCGTCGAAAGAGAAGGAAAGCATGGAAATGGAAAGACCTGCAGATGCAGAGTGACGCGGAGTAAATAATATATTGCTTGGATATGTCATACAGCAGCGCACAAAGTTGTCTCGCTACATACATAGCATTTATTGATGGTAGATATCGCGAAGTTTTGGCATCAAAGCGTCCATCGCGATTCCCCTATCTGGAGCGTCTTGGATGTAGCCTCTTGTGGAGTTTATTCGAGGATTGGGAAATGTTTTCACACCCAAGTTGGCGTACATGATTCTCGACCCTCTACCGGCGGTCTATCGAGTATTATATTTTGGAGAATATTCAGGGGCAGGGTGCATCAGCCACATCCGGCTTGGCAGCTTATGGTTGAGGACCCGCTTTTCAACCATCATACAGTTGACACGTGCAAGAAGCAAGCAAGAGACGGCGACCTGCCAAGCTCGTCGACGTCGCGTTTCCTTCCTCATTGATCGAGTACAAGAGGCGGGGGCTGTACGGGGCGATTGATAATTCCTCACAATGAACGGCAAACTGCCAGAGGCCTCGGCCCTGGACGCAGGTTAGTAGTGATGACCACCTTGGCTCGCCGTCTCAACGCGACTAACTCGCAGGGCATCACGACAGTTGACTACGACCCTATCGACCACCTCAACCTTCTCTTCTCGCAGCCCTCGGCCATATCGTCCATCAGCCAAGTTTCCAAGACATTAAAGAGCCACCAGAATGCCCTCTCCAACGACATTGCCACCCTGGAGACGGCGCAGGCGTACGGGCCCGACTCGAGCCTGGAGCGCATGCAGTCGGCGCAGGCGGAGCTGGCCCAGCTGTTCCGCAAGATCGAGACGGTGCGGTCGCGAGCGATAGAGACGGAGCAGAACATTACCTCGATGACGGCCGACATCAAGAGGCTCGATGGCACGAAGCGCAACCTGACCCTGAGCATGACGGCCCTGAAGCGGCTGCAGATGCTGACCACGGCCTACGAGCAGCTCAGGGGCCTTGCAAAGACGCGCCAGTATCGGGAGTGTGCGGGGCTTCTGCAGGCTGTCCTCCAGCTCATGAAGCATTTCAACAGCTACCGAAGCATTGAGCAGATCGCGACGCTGAGCCGGGGGGTGTCGGAGCTGCAGCGGGAGCTGCTGGAGCAGGTCTGCGAGGACTTTGAGATGGCCTTTGCCACAGGCGAGGTTGGCGCTCGCCGGGGAACGCTCGTCGAGGCGTGCCTCGTCATGGATGCTCTCGGAGACTCGGCCAAGGCACGCCTCATGACGTGGTATGTCAACACAGAGCTGCGGGAGTACCGACAGGTATTCCGAGGCAACGACGAGGCGGGCAGCCTGGACAATATTGGACGACGATATGCTTGGTTCAAGCGGATGATGAAGACCCACGACGACGAACACGCCATGATCTTCCCCCCCCACTGGAGGGCGAATGAGATGCTGGCGACGGCTTTCTGCGACGGCACGCGCGATGACTTCAAGGGGATTCTGGAGCGGAGCATGCGGCGGACTGATGGGAACAAGATTGACGTCAACCTACTGCTGAGCTGTCTGCAGGAAACGCTGGACTTTGAGCAGAGCCTGGAGAAGCGTTTCGCGACCTCGTCAAGAGCCAGCATCGATACGCTGAGTTCTGTCGAGGAGAAGACGCACAGCTTCCACGGCCTCATCTCCGTTGCCTTTGAGCCGTACCTGAGCCTATGGGTCGACTCGCAAGACAGGCAACTGGCGGCCATGATACCAAAGTACCGCGGCCAACCGCTTATCCCCCCCGACGAAGAGTTCTCCCCTCAAGCCGTCATCACGTCCGCGATCGAGCTGTTTCACTTCTACAAGCTTACTCTTTCACAATGCGCCAAGCTTTCCACTAGCGAGCGTCTTCTCGACCTCGCCAAGACGCTGGCCAAGTATCTGGATGAGTACGCGCAGCAAGTTCTCCTGCATAGACTGCAATCCGGCGGTGCCCAAGCACCCGCGATCGAAGACGTGGTGCTCGTCCTGAACACAGCCGACTTTTGGCACGTCAACACCAATCAGCTCGAAGAGAGCATCAAGAAACGCATCGACAGCGAGCTTGTCTCCAAGGTCGATCTGTCGTCGCAATCAGATGCTTTCCTGGGCGTGGCGAGCGCGTCCGTCTTGGCGCTTGTGCGCGAGGTAGAGCTCGATTGCGAGAGTGCCTGGCGCGAGATGAAGAACACCAACTGGAGCACAATGGAAAGCGTTGGCGACCAGAGCTCGTACGTGGGTGAGCTGGTCAAGCACGTGGATGGCAAGGCGGAGGAGATACTGGGCGTCATCTCCAAGCAGCAGTACGCCAGGGCCTTCTGTGACAACCTGGTGGAGCATCTAGCAACTGGATACATCAACAGCATTGTACAGTGCCGACCTATCTCTGAAGTCGGCGCAGAACAGGTGAGCTTTTCTATTGTTTCGAGGAGCAGAGTGTTGAGAGAGGGAGCTAACGAGCGACCAGATGTTGCTTGACAAGTACGTTCTTACCAAAGCGTTTGAGAAGCTGCTGCTCCATCATGCCTCGTTCTCTGGACAAGATGCGCCTCCATCCAGCTTTGTGAGGAGAGTCCAGCATTGCATGAACCGCCTCGACCCTCTCCTGAAGACATTACAAGTGCGGCCATCGCCGCCGGAGGGACTCGTCCAGGCGTACCTGATTCACATCGCGGATCGATCCGACACCAACTTTAAGAAGATACTCGACCTCAAGGGTGTGCGAAAGGCGGACCACGCCCACCTGATCGAGCTCTTTGGCATCCATCGCGACAGCACGCCCAACGACAAGTTGGTGGCGAGTTCGCCTCTCCTTGCACCACTCATGGCCTCGTCAAGCATAGCCAGCAGCGTCGGCACCGGCGGCTTGAGCTCGATGAACCCGTCAATGGCATCGGCGGTGAGCCCCCGGTTCGATGCCGGCTCGCTGGGCGAGAAGCTACTCAGCGCGGCGAGGGATATCAGCCAGAGCAGCACCGGCATGGGGGTAGCTGCAGGACAGACGGGGCTGGAAAAGGCGACGATCAACGAGAACTTGCGCAACTTTGGCAAGTTCTTCAAGAGGGATATTGGATCTCTCGGAGCGAGGTTTGGAAAGAGGGATGAAAGCGTGGGAGCTGACGAGGGACAGCGATAGTCTACTGAGAGACAGGTAAAAAGAGGGAGTGGACGAGTTGCAACCACAAAACCAGGATCAATGACAGCGACTCATGCCATTATTAATCAAATTTCCCCTGATAATTAACCTAGCATAGCCAGAATTGAACAGCACGTCGAATTCCCATGATGTCATCGTGCTACAGGGTCGAGTCCCCGTGTCAGTTCAGGATCCATTATCATGAGGAATCAATTTTGACATCTCGCCATCGGGCTTCAACCAACTCCCGGGAACGTTGCCTATTCGGCAGTCACTCGCTTAGTCAAGCAGCGAGGACCCCGAATCACCGAGTGGCAGTCTTCGAGGGAGCATTGATTGATAAAGAGGAAGGGGTGGGTGGGGGGTAAGAAAATCTCTATCTTAAATCAAATCCATCAGCCTCAAATTTGGCTGGCTTATAAATCTAATATACATGGCCTCAAGCTCTCCCCTAAATCATCCCGAGCATTCCAAATTATTTCCAGCATTGCATTGCGTCTTCTAGCCTCCCGTGCCGCCACCGCCGAAATCGCTCCCTCCCGAGGAAGCAGCCTCTGGAATCAACTGCACCTGCTGCCCCTCTCTCCGATAATAATACCCCGCCAATCCATAGCGGTACCCGTAACTGTGCCGCACTTGCGCACCTACCGTTTTTTCTCTGCTGCGCTGTGAAGAGGGTCCCCTTGCCTTTTTGGGCGCATACCAAGTTATAAGATCGACATCCCACCTTTTGATTTAATTATTTACATCCTCCTCCCCCACCACCAACACCGCCAAACTGTTCTCCTCAACCTTCCGACGAGCTACCCTCCGCTCCAGCGCTGGCCTTTCGATTGCCGCCGCTGCGACCACTCTACAAAAGACTACACGACAGCCAGCCGAGTTTGGCGCTAGAAAGATGCACAGCAAGGTTGTCAGTATGTACCGCCCTCATGTTATATGGACGGCATTGGATCCGGTCATGGGAAGAAGAGGAAGAGGAAGAGGAAAAAGAAGAAGCAACTCTGGCTGACCTTGAACTTAGTCATCGGCTCAGGGCCTGCCGCCCACACAGCCGCCGTGTACCTGGCACGAGCCGAACTGAAGCGTGAGTCTCTCGCCGAAATTTGCCAGCCTCATGGGGGCATGTATACTGATGGCATTGCGTGAACAGCCGTTCTATACGAGGGCTTCATGGCCAACGGCATTGCTGCCGGCGGTCAACTGACCACCACTACTGACGTCGAGAACTTTCCTGGTTTCCCCAAGGGAATCATGGGAGGCCAGTTGATGGTGAGACTTCCCCTTCCTAGCATACCCTCCGAGACGAGCAGAAACCTGACCCCCTTCTAGGAGAACATGAAGGCGCAGTCCGAGCGCTTCGGCACCGAGGTCATCACGGACACCGTCTCTACCCTCGACCTCTCTTCCCGCCCCTTCAAGTACACGACCGAGTTCAACCCCGACGAGACGCACACGGCCGACGCCGTCATCATCGCCACGGGCGCCTCGGCCCGCCGCCTCAACCTCCCCGGCGAGGACAAGTACTGGCAGAACGGCGTCTCGGCCTGCGCCGTGTGCGACGGGGCCGTCCCCATCTTCCGCAACAAGCCCCTCTATGTCATCGGCGGCGGCGACTCGGCCGCCGAGGAGGCCACCTTTCTGACAAAGTACGCCAGCCACGTCACCGTCCTCGTCCGCCGCGACGTCCTTCGCGCCAGCCGGACCATGGCGAACCGCTTGCTCGCCCACCCCAAGGTCACCGTCCGCTTCAACAGCGGCGCCACCGAGATCAGGGGCGGCGACGATGGCCTCATGAGCCACCTCGTCGTCAAGGACAACGTCAGTGGCAAGGAGGAGGTGGTCGAGGCCAACGGCCTGTTCTACGCCATCGGCCACGACCCGGCAACCTCCCTTGTCAAGGGCCAGGTCAAGATGGACGAGGACGGCTACATCGAGACCGTGCCTGGCACCACAAACACCAGCATCGAGGGCGTCTTTGCCGCCGGTGATGTTCAGGACAAGCGATATCGACAGGCCATCACCAGTGCCGGTAAGAAACCCCTCCTTTTGTGACTGCCCCCTGAAACGCAAGACAGCATGGCTGACTCACATTTCCAGGCACTGGATGCATGGCTGCCCTCGAGGCTGAAAAGTTCCTTTCTGAGCACGAGATCGACGAGCGAGCCAACTAGCAACCCACATCTTTAGAATATCGCATAGACCCGCGCCATTTTAGACAGGATATAGACATCTCGATCAAAAGGACTGGGGGTGGTCCATCCAAGCTTTGAATTACTCGTACCTACCACGAGGGTACCTAGGTAGCCAATGCTATATACCAAAACAATGGGCTCATGCCTTAGCGAAGTAGCGAACCACCAACTGACTTCTACGTGAGCGAACTGTGCAGCCTGAGGGGCTAGTCCCAAAATTGGCTGTATGAGGGGGACTTCGTTTTTATAGGTCGTTAGTTTGAATCCTATATTATCCTTTTTTTACTACTACTTATAGTTCGAGTTCCTCGCATACTGTTCTGAACCGCTTCGATACATCGCCCAACAGTCATCTATTCATATCTTTTTTTTATCATATAGCGCTATCGTCCTGATAGATCTCGGGCCAAGTCTAGAGCAAGGTCGTCATGCTCTCCACCCTGGCATCTATGGTATCATATGTCTTTATCCCGCCCTTATTCACGCTCCAGAACCGCAGGGGCCGTGATCTCCGTGCCCTTGACCTTCTCCAAGCCCTCGCCGCCCTATCAAATGTTAGCACCGTGTTCCAAATCATTCTTGTTCGCACATGTTGACTTACGTAGCTGATGAGGGGCGACACCTCAACCCCAACCTCGGCCTTGTCACCAACAACAATGGCGCCGGCCGCCTCAACCCAGCGCTTGCCCTGGGTCATGATGTCTTGCTTGCTCGTGTCAGGGTCGTCCTCGCCGGTGCCGGGGGCGTTCTTGAGGGGTGAGAACTCGTCCTCACGCTTGACCTCGAAGCAGGCGAACTTGTCGAGAGACAGCAAGGGGAACACGTCAAAGACAAACTGCTCAAGCTTGATGCCATTCGGCTTCTCGGGCTTTACCGTCTCGCCGCTCTCAAGGTCGGCAGCAGGGATCTTCTTGCGAGCGATGTGGTGGGGGAGCTTGTGCGCCCACTGAGGAGTCGAGTCAAGGAAGCGGAACGAGTAGTAGTGGTTGACAATGTTGGCAGCGCGGAACCGCAGGACATCGGGCTGCTTGGGGTCGAGCTCTTCGGCGGTAGCCTTGTCGATCTCGGAATATTCAACAACATCGGGTTTGCCGTTCTTGGAGAGAATCAGGCCAACAGACTCGGTAGCGTTGCGCTTGCGGACGACCTTGGTAGCAATGTCGACGTCGAGTGAGGCAGAGAAGCCGATGAAGATGGGGTCGGCGACCTTGACGAGACAGTTGTCGACGCAGTAGGCATGGATGTGCTGGATCCCACGCTTGCGCATGTCATCAAGAACACCAGAGACGACGAGAGCCTGGTAGAGACCTCCGTTTCCGTCAGGGGCAACAGCGACCTTGCCCTTGGTCTCGAGAAGGATCTTGCCGTCATTGGAGATGCAAGGGAGGACGCCCTGCTCAAAGATCTTGACGTTGGCTTCGCTGAGGCCAAAGTAGTTGTTCTCCTGGAAGAACTTCTCGGTAGGACCACGGGTAGGACCACTGGTCATTACATACCAGGGCACAATGGCATCCTGGCCGGAAGACTTCTTGGAGGCGAGCTGCTGGATCTTGGCGATCCGCTCACCCTGGATCTGGAAGAGAGACTTGTGGGAGGGCAGGCCGATATCGTAGCAGCCCTTGGGAGCAGAGCTGCCGAGCCGAGTGCCCTGGCCACCAGCCATGAGAACGACGGCAACCTGGCCCTTGGCGATGAGGTCAAGGCCCGAGTCGTACCACTTGTTAATGTCATCGGTGTTGGAGTCGAGGATGCTGGCGGAGGCGGATTCAGGGAGGGGTTCGAGGCGATCAGGCCCATCGCTGGTCTTGGGGGGATTCAAGGCACGGGTCGTGATGTCGTTGATGTGGGCGGGATCGAAGCCAGAGAGCTGTTGGTAGAGGGCCCCTCGCTCAGCGGCGGAGAGGGAGTCGTAGAAAGTGAAGACTTGCTCCTGGCCGGCCTGGGTGTACTTCTCCTTGAGCTCGTTGAGGGCCTCGGCGGACGGCTCCGGGTAGGCA
>JABFEP010000076.1:0-16242 GCA_013618265.1 Fusarium albidum
CTTTAGAAGAATACTTTAGAAGAATAATTCGGAAGAATCTTCAGAAGAATACTTCAGAAGAATACTTTAGAAAAAAGAAGAAAAGAGAAACAGTGGCTAAGAAAGACAAAGGAGAAGAACCCCGGGGAAAAACGCAGCCCAACCGGATCAACAGGCCGCCAAGTCCAAAATCTGCCTCGTTGTTGGTTGGACATGTGCTTTTGGTATTCCTTTGTTGAGATACAGGCCGTGGAGTAGGCTATTGCAGGGGTCTGTTTTAAACTGGAAGGTCTCTAGACTAGAGCGACGAAAGGGATACCTCCCTAGTGGATAAGTCTAGTAATAAAAGTTTAAAGTCTACATGGCCTTGAAAAATTTTTGCACTTAAATTACTGTTTTTTTGACTCTGTTCTCATTGTCTCCGCGCTTGATCATTCCCAGGCTGAATAGCCGCCGAGCGTGATGCCACAACCAACAACGCAACCAACACTGCTCCACTCTACCATGCAGCATGGACTTTGGGCAACTCCTGGGGACACATGCTGCGGCTCGACTATCATCCGTCCTCGGGGTATCTATTAGGCCGTGGCCTGCTAGAGAGGACCCTCCACACGGTAGGAGCACTTCCCAGCCCTGCATCACTGATGAGCCCTATAAAAACACCGGTCGAGCCAGTCTTTCTGCTTCGAAGCAACTTGGAACAGCAACCACAGAGCCCATCCACCATGAACAGCATCACCGACCTCCGTCCCTTCAACCCCGAGAGATCGGTGTCCGTCACTGAATCTGTGTCAACACACAGTCTCTTGGCGGTTGGCTTGTTCTTTCTGTTCTGCGTGATGTCGCTGTTTGCTTTGGTCTCGTCCTTTGTGATGAACATGGTCAAGAGCCTTGATGGTAGGCAACCTCAAGAACTAATACTGCCCCCATTCCTTATTGATACGACTTAGAGAGACACTAGAGGCTGGATTCAGCGATGTCCGTCGTCTCGGACCCGGCTCCCCGTCGACTTCGTGTGATTTCCGGCCCGTCTCCTCCGGCAGAGGGTAACATAATTGCTCGGTCGAATGAAGGCTCTTGCGAGGAAGTGTTTATACCCAAAGGTTACTCTTATACTAAGGTGAGGAACGGGAGGGATCCTTCAAGACCTTAGCGGTGCCCGCTAATAACAGTCACTCACTCACTCAGCGCCTCTAGTTCCCTTCCATTAAACAAACTTCATTAAGGTCGGTCCTGCCTGTACGCCATATCTTGCTCCCAGTCTATAATTCAACCCATATTCCACAAGATATATGCCAGTATCATGTTCCTTTTGTCAGTCTCTTTCCCTCTCCTTGACGCCCCTTTATCAGCTGCCGCACATTTATATTGGCGAACTGCATCAGGGCAACTGATTCACGAACTGGCAGTCCCCCAGGAAGACACATGAACAGTTTCGACGTCAGGTCATGGTCGGGATAAAACTTGGCAAAGTACGCCGCCTTTCCCGTCACAGGCACCGACTTGATGACGCGATCGTACCCACGCTTCCAGAGCCATGACTGAAGCTTGGTCTGTCCGTTGATCTCCCCCAGACAGCCGAGTGGCTCGAAGCCAAGGCTCAGGTAGCCTATATCAGCAGCCTTTAGTAGTCGCATGGCGGTGGTGATGAGTAGATCGGTGATGCCGCGAGGAGCAGTGGACGATGCGATGCAGGGGTCGATGTGAAACCCAGTCTGTGCACCGAGGGCTCGTAGCGTGGCGAATCCGTTGGGCTGTCCGCTGCGATCAGATGTGTATAGAAATAGGGTCGATTCCCTGTATGAGAAGAGATCGTAGACTGTCACAAAGGCCTGGAATTCATCCCCTTGCTTCCGATGCCTTTCATGACGCCAGTCATCGTAGAGGTCCTGTAGCTGGGCCTCGAGTGCTGCGTCGACCCCTTCCATGCTGGGACAGTATAGTCTGACTGAAATGCCGCCCCTTTTGGGATCTAGCAGTTGTCTGTTCTGACTGACCATGCGTTTGCTCGCTTGATTTCGAAGTACCTTGTTGGTGAGAGTGTTTATGACCCGTTCGTGGCCAAAGTGCAGTGTGGTCCAGCCTCGGCGTTGAAGATATCCTGCAAACTCCTCACTAACGCCAACGAATGCGATGCCGTGGCGCTTGCGGAAATGGCGGAACTCTTCTAGAAGTGGACGTCGACTGTCTTCTGAGCATAGAGGATCGCCTGAAACTACAAGGGTTCGGGCCTGGATCTTGTAAAGCAGTGACCCATGGCCGTTCTCGCTTGTGAAAGCCTTGTATTCTGGGTCGAGGACGCCCATGTGGGAGGTTCGTGCGTACAGTTCGTATGCTTGGTCGAACTGGGTCTTGGGAATCTCGCTGTCGGAGTCGTTTCTCGAGCTGGAGGGGGTTTCTATCTGTGTGACGGTGTGAGAGGCGTGGTAGGTTCTGGCGAGGATTTGGAGGTCGAGTTTAGTGGTGGTTGAAGAAGGGGATGTCGATGGCCGGGGCGTTTCCGTCCCTGCATCGCTTGCATTTGATGGTGTCGATAGGAAGTTCATGGTCGGGGATGCAAGACGAGGATGATTGCTACCTGAACTCTGCGATCTTTCGACTAGCACCACTTTCTGGTTTTATATTATGTTGTATAGTACATTAAATACTTGGCACTTGGTATTGGCATCGGAAGTACGGCACCTCGGGGGCTGTGCTAGGGCTACGGCACTCTACAGAAACATGCATCAAGGATTAATGTCTTGTTAGATAGATCTCGGCGCTCCCGGTAGATCAGAAAGATGTATCCTTACATGGAAATAACGACGACGGGAATCATGGTAGCTGAGGACCGGGGTTTGAAGCCGTCAGCAAGGGGACTTTGGTATAAGCGAGAGGACCATCGAAAGACCCAAAGTCATATTGGACTCCGATTTGATTCTACAACATTTTCAACGCATATCAATGTCATGCCCCTCATCCCAAGCACAAGATCACGATACTGGGTGGATGTACTCCTTGGATGACGACAACAATTAGGCGGTTTATGCAGAATTCGCTGGCGGTTCGCCTTGAATTCACATGTGACGAGCAATACTGAACAGCTGTTGCGAGAAAGCGGCACCAGCTGCGGCTGTTAATTACGTGGATGTCAAGTTACGGTACGGCGAATCAGCATCTTCCCGGCTTCATCAGCCGCAATTGCGGAGGTGATGGGCTCCACGGGGCCTGATAATAAATTGCCGGGAGGCTTGCGCCCATGGCCAGGTATGGAGAGCCGTGTTATTAATTCCTCGGGACGAAATTCGTAGCCTGTTTGGTCGAGGTCCAACCTCAGCACGCTTCTGGCCCCCCGAAAACCGGACGCGGACCTCCGTGACACGGCTCCGAACAAGAATGGCGGACCCCGCCGGCCCCGTGATGCCACCATTGAAACTTGTCTCCCTCTGTGGCAATGCCAGTCCCCCTGCATTGTCTGTGCTCACGACATTTCCGTATTTCGGTGCAGCCAATAATTAGCGGATGCAAACCGAGGCGATTGATCCACCACTCCATTTTTAGCTCCAGTGAAAGAGCTGTTCGTGTGGCCGTGTTTGCTCAGGCTCTAGACTGGGAAACAGGGGCAATGCACCATGGTCATAAGACAGGCCGGCATCTCCCCCTTGAATCGACATTTATTTTTCGGCACTCCTGACTAAAGTTCCTGCAGCCAAGAGCAAAACTGGAGGCCTCGCCCACTTGTATTCCATCCCTCAATACACTCTCACGTCTGCACTCTCGGCTTCGCTCTCTGCCAAGGCCGACAAGGCTGACAAGTCTCTTTCCTTTTGAGTGAGCGAAACTTATTTTTGGGCCTGGTGTACTTAGTGCCAATAACTCTTCGACCTGTTTCCGCTTTTTGGTCAGGTATCCTTGGCGTTGATCACTCGGAGGTTTGCGGTTGTGTACATGCCGGGCAGGTCCTCGCTATCAGGGGTTACCTCCCCTATATTAGCAGGGGAACCGCCTTCGTCCTCGTAATTGTTTACTTCCTTACTGAGTCTCATCTCGGTGGTAGCAACGCCGACTGGCATGCCTTTGAATAACCGGCGCCCCAAGCAACAGGAAGCCGAGGAGACGGCTGCATCGTGGCAGTCTGATTTGGCACGGGACTAATAGTTCAGTCGGCAGCGCGAATCGCCTTCTTTGCGCGATAGCTCGGGATAGGGGCATTGTTACTCACACTACCTCGGCCACATTATCCCAGTATTGGAAATTCCGGTCTCCACGACCATGCCATTCCACGGTGAGCCTTCGAAATCCTATTTAGGCTGCTCGGGGAATTTATCTGGGTTCAGTTATCCCTTTAATGCCTCGTGGCTTCTTATACGGTCTTCTTCAACCTTTCGTACACCTCATTGTGCTGTTCATCACGGACAGAAAGATCCTGGCCGAGAATTAGATGCCTGAGACGGTGTGGAAGCTGGGTAGATTGGGATGCCTTTTGAACTGGTTTCTATACTATACGTAGTGGTAACACGGATAGTAGGTAGTCCCCAGGCTTTAACTCTTCCCGGCGGTACCTGTTACTGGAAACACAATCTTACGTCAGGAAACATGAGTAACCTGAACTATCTTCCGACTGATTGGCGCAGATTATATCTGGGCCTTTAGTGGCGTATCCCAGTACTACACACAAGGAACGGCACAATCATGATCCAGTTATGCGTCTGCAATTCACAAAACAGAGTGTGTAAGCACCAGAACCTAGGTTATACCAAATCATCTTATAATTATACAAACTACAGAGCCAGTTAAACCAACTCGACGAAGAGAACCCATCTTCCAAGCGTCATCTCATCCGTACATACAAGCCCCTCAGCCCTCCAATCTCCCTAATCCCCCCTACCTAGCCAATGCACTTTGAGACACAAGTCCCAAAGGCAGCGCTCGCAAGAGTCAGGCAGCTTGCCAGGCCAACAGCCGCAGCAGGGGTAAGGCTACCGCCACTTCCAGCCGCAGCCGAGAGCGCAGCAGCAGAGCAGACGCCATCGGCGCCGATGTAGGCAGTCCCGCAGAGGCCCTTGCAGACGAGGCAGGCGGTCCGGCTGCCCCTGGCGCAGCTCAGGTCGAGAAGCCGACGATGGGTCCTGTCCCTGCTGCCCATGGCCCTGGCCGAGGCGTCCCTGACTGCAGCGCGGGCGGCTGCATTCTGTCGCTTGGAAAGCTCGGGGGTGAGGCCGTCGTTGATGGCGACCTTGACATCCTCCAGGTACGAGGCCTTCAAGTCGTCCGTCCAGGTGACGTTGTCGGAAAAGTCCTGTCCGAGGGGATGCGTCCAGATGGTGACGTCGATGTCGTCAAAGTTGGTCGAGGCCTGAAGCTGCGAGATGTCCGCAACGGTGACTCCCAGGTTCTCGGCTGCGTCTTCGAGGTAGGCGGCTTGAGCGCCGAGATGGAGGCCGGCGATGGTGGCGATGGAGAAAAGGTTCTTGAAAGAGAACATCTTGATGATGAGGTGGTTGAGACTGTGGAAGAGTGATGTGTGTGTTTTGAAGGTGAGTGCTGATGGCTGATGATTCTACTCAAGTGTCAAGGGCCTCTCTTATACCTTTTGTTCTTATCAGCGATCACTGACCAGACTCCGCATGGCATGACTGTCTGAAGAATCTCGAACTGCTCCGTCAGTTGTCGGGTTCGACCCCTATCCCGTATAACCGTAGATGCCTGCAAGGCCCTTTTCCATGACCCAGACAAGTCAAGGCAACTTTCTGAATACGAGGATTATCAAAAGACATACTCTACGATTCAAACCGCCTCTCCCACGTGGTCGCCTAGACTCACGATATCTTGACTGCAAGTTCTAGACCATGTTTCATTTTAAGCCTCGTATTCAATAACTAGACCTCCCGCGGAGTCCGGATGAGAAGTCATGTGATTTTCTTAACTGCCGGGAGATGAGAATGGAGATATGGAGTAGTCGGTGAAGTCGGCGACCATACACGGACCTCCCGGTCCTATGTCTTTGATGTGGAGCCTGTGTCGCCGGGGCCGCAAAAAAGGGGGGCTCTCGCCCACGCTTCGCGCGCGTCGCGGCTGGATCTTTGGCCGCAGAAACGAATATGCCACTTCATGCTTGACCCTTGCTTATGCCGTATATACCAAAATGACGAGTTGCTCACACTAACTACTCTTGAGGATGGTATAGAATCCGAATAGGTGTAGCTACTGGACTTTAGAGTTTTATTTGAGCTCGTATTTTGAATCATGAACAGAGAAGCAAGAATGTCTTACGATGGATTTCGAATCATCGGTAAGTCGTCTACGTGGAGATTTCCCGAGTCAAAGGACGAGTTGACTAAAATTGCTGCAGGCTGGGCTATATAATAACTAGGCCGGTGCTCTTTTAACATTCAATACCAACACCCTCATCTTCCATCTCGAAACAAACATCAGAATCCTCTCAACACCACTCTCATCAACTCAACATGAAGTTCATCTATCTCGCATCCATCGCAGCCTGGTATGTCGTCCCCCCCTATCATCCATAACGATACTCATGACAAGTCAGGGCCCCCTCCATGGTCAACGCCTGGCATTGCACTTGTCTCAACGTCTCAGTGCCTGGTCGTCCTCTGAGCGCGGCCGGTGGACTGTGTTCCGACGTCAAAGGGCGGGAGTGTTTTGATAAGGGGAGGAACGAAATCTCGGCAAGTTTTCTCCTGACCCTTTAAACATGACGTTTCTAACGGCGGCGCAGTGCATCACCAATGTGCGCTGGACTAACAGCCAGTGTGCTGCAAAGTATGTCAAGCTTGTGAATGGGAGGCGAGTCCCGGACCCAGATTGGACGGCCTACTGCGAGACTGGCACGGCGTGCTGAGCGATATGTTGATGATATCGTCCTTGGGGATATCTGTGGCCCGACATGATCGGTGATGAGGATAAGATGGGATAAATATATGGACTTGGGTCAAGGACATATTTGTCTGACATGTTGTCTCTTGTCGGCTATTTTGTAACTTGGTTCACTTCTCGAATTCATTGAGTGTTATATACTAGGTCCTATCCTAAACATTATTGCTACTAATCACTCGTCGGCACTTATATAGCTCCTCAGTAATTGACTTTGTTTTATTGCTATTCGTCTTATACTCTTGCGCACGTGGACTCCTGAATCATTAGACCAGGTTATTCTCTCTACAGCCGCCGCTCATTCCAAGACCTTTTCTAGTCTTGACGTTCGACCCACAGCAAGGCCAGTTCCCAAGAACCGTGTTCTTTACTATTGTGGAAGCAACCTGCCCCTAACAGGAGAGGATTTTTGCATTCTTGCTCGCCAATTCTCAAGTCAACATGAATGACAAAGACGGCAGGGTCCAGGACCCCTGCACACCTTATTAAGTGGATGAGCCACCACGCGGGAGCTCGGGACTTTGCTTGATCAGGAAAGCAAGCTACTGGATTCGCAAGCAGGGATCTGAATGAGCTAGCTTTCTTACGATATTAGAGAATATGGACTTGGTCTGCATCCTGGGATATCTCGTCGTTCTCGCCAAAGAGTCGGACTGTTGTTACTCTCGGACTCGGACATTTGCGGAAAGGGCCTCACAGCAAACTTCATCCCCTCTGATCCGATAGCCTCTACCGCATGGGGCCGTTGTCGGTAGAGTTCTTCCTTCAGACCTGCCATCTGGAGTGGTGTCGATTCGATGCTACTTCTGATGTTTTCAGCGATTTCTGTCAAGATAGTCTCCAGCAATAACGCTAATATTATAGGTCCTTCCCTTCAGAGCCTCTCCTGCAAGTTTGCTCATAGTTTAGTAGATCCCGCACTGAAGTGAGCTGGCCGCGGTCTTCCTCATGTCGTCGCATTATCCCGCGTTCGGCCCCCCTGGTTCAGCAATAGCACTTTTAGTCACCTTGCCGAAATACAATATGAGTTTCCAATCTTGAGGAAGGACCGCATAGTGACAGCGCATACTCTTTCTCCTCTAGTAGTGAGCTTGAAATATATACGCTACTGCATCCCTCATACAACCTAAAATCCAATGATAACTTTGCCGAGTCTACCATCTAGAGGACAATTGATGCATTTGAATATGGTCGTCGTTGATATAGACGTTTCCTGGCTCAACTTCGGCTCGTTGTTTCTTTCGTCGCCACGAATGCTGTGGCTGCAGCGCTTCTGCCTAACGCCCCCGCGTGGCAGCCTGCCGTCAGTTCATGGAAGCATCTCGCCTTGACCTTTCACCATCCACCAGAACGAGAGGATGCCCGACAACTCGCTCAGAATTCTCTGCTTCGGCGACTCCCTCACCCAGGGCTACCACAACTATGGCATTGGCGAAAGTCCGTACTCGGAGACCCTGGAGACGAAGCTCAAAGATGCCTTTCCCGACAAGGAGATTAGCATCCGCACGAGCGGCGTGGCGGGAGACGTTGCCTCGTTTACGGTCTTTGAGCGCCGTTTGACAGAGGAGCGTATGTGCTAGCCTCGTTTCTGGAATTGTAGGACTGATAATTTGCAGTCGAGGCCGATACTTACGACTGGGTCATACTTCTCGGCGGTACAAAGTCAGTTTCTCCTTACTTCCACGCCGATGCTCTCTCTGACTACCGTTAAATCAGTGACCTTGGACACATGCTCGCCGTCGACAGGATCTACGATGCGCTTCAATCGCACTGGAGCATGGCAACCGCAAAGGGAAGCAAGGTCCTCGCCCTCACGGTCCCGGAATGCAAAGCCAGACCCGAGTGGCTCGAGCTCAACCGACTCGAACTCAACCAGAGCATCCTCGGCCATTCGCAGCCAGATGTGTAAGTCTGGGAACTCTGGACATGGGAGATTCCATCTGACCACTTGATAGCTACGCCTTTGATCTGTATTCCCACCTCCCGTATCACTCCCTCGCGGAGGCGGAGCGTGATTTGTACTGGGATGATGGCCTGCATTTGACTGCCGATGGGTACGAATGGATGGGGGGGCATATCGCCAATGGTTTGATCCATGTTCTCCAAGAGGGTGCCTAGGATCTTGCTGGCGGAAGACGGTTGAAAGTGGCTTTGGGGATGATCCGAGGGCTGGAGGTGGCGGAGTGACCTCGGATTCTACACTTTGACGCTGTAGCCTCCTGTTGTAATTCACTCCATCACTGAATGCGAGCATCAACATCCTTCGAACATCTGAAATGGGATCGACCTAATCCTCAGATTGATCAAAGTTGCAATGACCAATAGAATTTGTCCTCCTGCTGCCGCACTGGCTACCGGAATCCGGAGCCCGTAGCGTGAGGGGATGTCTCGGATTCATTCTGAAACCTTGAGCTGTCCCCTCAACGTTGCCTCGGCTTGTGGCTTTGACCTCCACATGTCTTTGTTCTCATGCACATCATCGACCAACTATTTGCTGATGATTGCCGTCGATCCGCAGGCCCCCGCATATTGCCATGTTATATGACCCTCGACCCCCAGTCAGTCTCGACCCCATCTTCCCATGTTTCTCAGATTCTCCAGGACCTCTTCGCAATGGCGTTCCCAAGAGTCATCTCGTTCTCAATCCTGATAGCCATCGCGTCAGTCTATCTCGCACCGTCGATACATCGCTTCACCACCGTAGTGGGCGTCTTTCGAACGCCGTCCAGCACCAAAGTCGCCGACGGAGATTTCGTCGTCATCGACGATACGACTCACTGCGAGGATCTTCATCACCATGTAGCCAGCGGGTTACTCTTCGCCGCGTGCGATGGAGCTGATTCCCCGCGCTTTTCATGGTTTCCGCCACTCGGCCTGCTCGGCGATCCTCTCGCCGGTCAGAAATCCAGAGGGTCGATACACGTCATTGATCCAAAGGTGAGGACTACAAGTACTCAAAGAGAACTGAAATTAACTGCGGTAGACATTCACCTCCAAGAGGCTGGCATTTGAAAACTTTCATGGACCGTTCGTCACCCACGGCATTGACGTCATCACAGACCAGGATGACCCCAAGGCCATCTACATCCTTGCCGTTAACCATCTGCCTCACCCGATGTACCACCAGCACTTGAGCGAGAGGAAGCAGGAAAATCCATTTTCACAAGAAATTCCAAAGGGTCGGTCCCAGATTGAGATCTTCCACCACTTGCTTGGAACGTCGACCATCCAGCACATCCGGTCGGTCCGGCATCCGGAGATCAAGACGCCCAATGACGTTTTTGCCATTTCACCCACGACTTTCTACGTCACAAATGATCATTACTACAGAGAGGGTTATCTACGACAGCTGGAGGATGTATACTTCGGCGCGACATGGTCCAACACGGTTCTTGTCAAGGTCACTGACTTATCTGCCACGGAACCCACAGCTGGTGTGCAAGTCACGGTAGCAGTCTCGGGCTTGCACAATAACAACGGCCTCGGCCATGGAAGATCCAAGGACGAAATGCTTATCGTTAGCACTGCCAGCGGAAGGCTTCATATCTCTCAGGTCGGCCCCGATCACGGCGTCAAGATCCTCGAGACGGTCGATGTGCCCTCGTGCGTCGACAACCCGAGCTTCTACTCTGACCCGTTTGCGAAAGAGGGACAGGACAGCAGTGGATTCGTGCTGCCGGGGCTGACGAGGGGCATTGATATCTTCCATACTGCTGATGATCCCCAGGGCAAGGAACCACCCATGATCTGGTTGGTGAAGCCGGGGCATCGAGACGCCAAGGGGGGGCCCTCGACGTGGGAAACAAAGTTGCTGTTTGAGGACGATGGCCAGAGACTGCGGTCGGCGAGTGGGAGCGTGTTGGTCGGCATCGATCCGGTGCTGGAAGGGGGAAAGAAGAAGGCGTGGCTGTTTGTTACGGGGTTTCACGCCAGGAACATTGTTGCCGTCAAGGTCGATGTCTAGGAAAGTAGGTAGAGTCCCGTGATGGCCTACACAATGTTGACGACCTTTTCACCAATCTCGCCATCCTCCCAGACCTTGCGATCAAGCATGCCAAAAGCGACTCTCCTATCCCTTGAGTTGTGTTGAACCTCTCGCCAGGTAGCGGCAAGGAGGTGTAGCCAATTAAAATGCGTCAACCAAAGATACCTGTCGCCCCCCTATTTCAGCCTGTGATAGAAGTACCAGCAATCTCTCGAGTTACCAATCGCTACATCACACTGCTCACGTTCCCAATCTATCACGAGGTTCTACCCAAGTACCTCTTAGAAGATGGTGGGCATGTGGGGCCTGGTACGGCCGGGAGGTTCAACACAACTCAAGGGATACTCCAGATTATCGGTGGCGGTAGGAGCCAGGACTAGAACCCCGACCCCGTCATATCCCTCCTCTTCTTTAATGCGTCTGAAAAACCCCAGCCGAAGGCAAAGGTGGTTGCCGAGGACCTCGTCTTCCTCCACGAACCGATCCCACAAAACCCTGTTGCCGTCGGGCATTTTGTCATCAGCTCTGCCCCAGATATTGCGACCATCGAAGCGCCGCCGATAACCTAGTCGAGCCATGTCAAGCGTTCCGACCACGCCGCCAATGGTGAGCACCCCCCCAGCCACCAAGCCATCAGTGTCCCGGCCCGTATGTCGAACGTCGACATGGTGAACCGCAACATGCTTGTCTGGATGGTATTCACAGCGGCTGCTCTCCATGAATGCGCTCCAAAAGAATAACCGTCCTCTTGAAGTTGCCCAGGACCATGAGGGCCCCGCCGAGGGCTCATGATCTCGCTGGTGCTCGCCAGGGAGAGCAGAGACACACCAGGGCAGCAGTTCGGCTACCTTCCCTTCCCACAGGCCAGCATAATACCTCAACCCCGTGTGGTCCTGGATGCGCCGTGCCAGCCCAGACAAGGCTGGCAGTCTATCGGATGGCTTTGTAAAACCCGTTCTTGCAAACGCCCTGCAGACGGTCATCCACTCCGAGTCGCGCATTGCCTTGTCTCCCTTCATCAGACGGCTCCGCAGACGACCGAAATCATCAAATTTCTTCTCGCTATCACGCTCCACGTCATGTCTCGGAAAGCGCTCCGACGCCTGCAATTCTGCGCATTCCCAGATCACATGCCTCCGAGTAAAGTGGATGATCCGTGGCGATAACATTCTCTCTTGTACCGCCCACCCGCGTCGGAGCAGCGGCGCCAGGGTCACTAGATCCGAGGGTGGGAGGACATAGGGTACCCAGATGTGGTAGGTGAGCTTCTCCGAGTCTTGGTGTGCTGTGCAGACATATGTGGGATACAACAGGTCGTTGCTCCGGAGTAGGAGGCCTTCGCTTGAGTCGTAGGATCCGGACGCGGCGAGGGTACACAGGGCATTTTTGATAGTACCAGCTGAACCGAGCCGCCTCTCGTTCCCAGTCCGTCATTGATGGTTCGTCTTGGATAATGCAGAGCGCATCAACTCACAGGTATCGCACCCTCATCCGTCTCGTAAAAGTGACAGCGTCTTGTATAGTCTTTGGGAGGGCGTTGAATGGAACCGCCTTGAGCATCTCGTTGATATTGGCGGCCGTAGTCTTCAGTTCGGGAACACCCGACCCCCGGCAATAGCTCAACGCCAGGTACTGGGCGCGCTGACCGTCTTCTGGGACGAACAGGCGGAGTGTTTCTTCTTCTCCAGGGGGGCCAAGGTCCAGAACTCGAGTCGGCAGTGGCGGGAGGCCGGAGGCAAGGTCTTGAATGGCAGCGCAGCTGCTGTGCTCAGCGTCGCATACAGCCAGCCACTGCCTCGCCAGGCCCGCCAGCTGGTCGAGCCCTTGATCTGTGGCAACGTCGCGAACTCGCCCCAGAGCAGCCCCACCTGAGAGGCATTCAAGCACTTTACCCTCGTCGCTTTTATCCTCCAATTTTTTGTACTTGAAGTTTCCATTCTCGTCTCGGGTTTTAAGTGCACCGCTTAGAAGTTCCGGGTTTTCAAGAATTGCCGCTGGGAACATGGCTTCAACCGGGGACTCGGCGGAGAAAACAATGGCCACGGTCTGGTCTACTGCGTCGTAAACGTCGAAGAAGTCGGTGACGGCATGGATGACAAACCATGTGTAGCCCATGAGGTGCATAAATAGGTTGATCGGTTTCTTGTATGATCTGAGCTCGCTCCATGAAGCCTTCAGGTTGCTGGATATGCCCCCGACAAGGATACCGCAGAGATGACAGCCATTCTGGGCCGACAGCTCCAATGCGGAGAAGTCCCGTGTCAGGTCATAGTACTTGTCATCCTTTGAGGCGTGCGAGGAATGGAATTTCTCAACCACGGACTGGCAAGATGAACAGAGTTGGTCTTTCATGCTTTGCTGGACAGACGCAAAGAGCACTAGGGCGTCTCTGGCATGACTGCAAAGAAGGGGCTTAGTGACTGTCCACGTGAGCCGGGTTATACTGACGGTACAGTCTGCTTTTCACTAATACGAAGATGACCAGGACGTGACGTTGGAACTGGTGGGGTTTGACGTCAATATAGCAGTTGAGGTTCTCAGGAGGAAGACACGGTGATGCTGATTTATAGAATCGGAGCTCAGTCTTAAAATACCCGCGTGTCCTGAAATCAGATGACGTGGCGTATGCTGTGAAGCTGAAAACAACCCTGTTGGTCCTCCAGCCAAGAGTCACTTTTAGGCTAAGTTAACTTTACAATCTCTATTCTCCTAAACTACGGTAAAACTGCAGCAGGGCTACTCACAGGGATTGGATCTACCGGGAAGAGCAACGGAGAGATAAGTAGTATATCTAGAATTAGTTTCGCCTATTTAACTTAAGTAGTTAATATAACTATTCCTAAACTATAAGTAACTTAGATATATCGCAGCGATAAATTACCCTGATATTAGTATAATAGCGGGTTAATCGCACTCTAGTATTGCTCTAGTTAAGTAGACAGAAAACCTTCTACTATAAGTTACAACAACGTCATTGCTGGTGGGACTTAGGAGTCGGAGAACTCGACTGATAAGAGGCTCTGCTTAGTATGCGGTCTGCGCCACCAAGGGCAGGTATCTTCAACGAGTAAAAAGAACACGGTTATTTTATCCCCATTCAGACATCTCCGGCAGGACTGGATAAGGGCATTCCGCATAGGGCTCATATCGTGCGGTGGGAATAATCCAGCTAACGTCGTGGAAGGGTGGCACGACAGCTTAAAGACTAAGAGTCGACATCATCGTCAACTGGAATTTCTAGGGCAACGAATCAAGCTCGTGTGATTTGGAGCTAGCCTTTTTGTTACGGAAGGCCTCAGTGGCTCAGCCTCACTCTTCTTCCACCACAGAACGGGGGCTGGGCTGGACCTCATGATCAAAAACGCACTTTAGAATTCCTTGGAATTCCTGAGAGGTTTCTGTGACTCGCAGCGTCAGCACGGCCGATTTGCCGCAGCTGGGTTGGCCGTGATGTCCCGGGGGTTAAATAAAGAGGATGCCAGGCCAATAGAGCAGACTTGGTGCCCAACGAGCCATGCACGCTGCACTCCGCCATGCAACCTTTCCACGAGGACGGATCACGAGCAACGACAGCCGTGTATCCCCCCATACAAAGTAGTGAGAGACTGGTGACGGGACCAGCCGAATTGGTGGTTGCCACGTCGCCGCATCTCGGCCGAGCAGGGCGAGCCAGGCAGTGGAATTACATTCAGAGAAATCAAGGTTATTTGCCCAACGTCACACCAATCTTACCTCCATCTACTCAATAAAGGGATTCATGTAGGAGGTAAGCCCAGGATCGTCTTTCGACTCCCTTATGTCCCCTGTACTGCCGACAGTAAGTGGAGGCATGCTCGACCTCATTCGGCTCCTCCATTGCTGAAACAGCCTTCTAAAACACATGAGAATGTGGTTCGCATATCTTGATTGACTTACAACATACGATGAGTTCAGACCCAGCTTCCCAAGCTCGAAGCCAGAAGAGGAACAAAAGACGCAAGAAGCTCAAAAAGAACAGGCACCAACAACCCAGCTCAGCTGTAGCTTGTCATAGCAAGAGGAACCCAGCCGTAGGCTGTGAGAGCAAGAGGACCTTCTGGGATCTGGACTTTGATCCTCATCACTTTGTGGGCTGGGAGTATGAGAACAAGCCCTTCCTCGACGTTTGGAAGAACAGCGGATCAGAGCACAGCCTGGTTCGCTTCTTCATGGCCGAGTCCGGAGCCGCGAACCGGCTCATGCCCGATGAGGAACTCGTTGCAGGTTTTTGCCCCGACAGCACTCTTGGTGAACTCGAGTCTGGCAGCTCATCCGTCCCGCAAGGCAACATTGCTCTTCTCAACGACCGAACCAACGACGGGATGGACTCGGTTTCTCGGGGATATCTTGGGCCTCTCAGCGTGCATGCACTGCACCTGGAGCTGAAGAAGGATGTAAAACTCCCTTCCAAGTTTCTTGGGGTGATGCGGCTGCTAACATGACGCAGCGATTTTATTTCGAAAAAGATAAACCAGCAACAAAAAATCACACCCCCCAAAACCAACCACCAGCACACCGTCCGAATGCCGATCGCCGCTTACTGTCAGATACCCTCGCCATTGTTGAAATCCCTTGCTAACCCTCCAAGGTTCATCACGGATCTAGACCGCTGGTCGACGATGGCTCTCGTTTCAACCCTCTCGATCCACCAAGCAAAAGCCTTTAGAGAGAGCCTTTCCCGACACCTGACATTCAAGGTTTATGTTGGCTGCGTATATCCAGTGAGGGCCTCGATTCTACTCTTATCGTCCGTTATGGAAGCCTAACGACCCTCAGCCCAGCGGCATGCCGACCTTCCAGCTAGGCTTTGACCTCCCCTTCTACGCCTTCAGAGTCGCACCCTGCCATAGTCCACCTCGCGATCCCCGGACGCGAAACTCGACAGGCGGTGACCCCCTTAGAAGGGTCACCGATTTGTCCTTTCTTGTGAGGAAGCCAAACAGCCCCGTGCTTCCCACCACAAAGGCCTTTCTGTGCGAGGCCCAGACGACCGTTCTCATCAGCGGGCCAGACCCCTGGAGGTGGGTGGCGTACTGCCTTGTCGATACCTACTTTGAACATCCAGACAGGAGAGAGAGCGTCGACGCCTACGACGAAGAGGTTGAAATGGACGACGAGTCTCGCGTGTACATACAGCCTGATCCTTTCACCACCGCGGAGTCGGACGCGAATCTTCCCATCTTGGATCCTAGGGAGTACTTTCTGGTTGTGTTGGAGTCAAGACTGCGGCAAGTGAGAGATGAATGGGCCACGCTCGCGGCGAACCTGAAACACAGTATCAAAGAATACGTAAGATATCTTCCCTATTGTTTCCACTTGTCCCTCATATTGACAGAAGAGTCTTAGATCAGCACCTGCCCCATCACAACGACAGGCCCCCCTTGTCC
>JABFEP010000077.1:0-17823 GCA_013618265.1 Fusarium albidum
CCCCACGCCAGCTTTACTATTCGCCGCCTCTCTTCTCCTCTTCCGCATGAATTCAGTCGTCGTTTTTGGCCGAGGAGAATCTATGCTGACGCCAAGCTTCCCGACCAGCCGCCGCCACACTAGCCGCAAAATTCACCGACCTACATGCTCCCGCTGAAGACGACAAGACCTTGACACTCGCCTCCACCGGCTCCATCAACAGCATGAAAGGCCGGGGCCCTGCGACCTACAAGCCGGCACTCGCCCGGTCAAGCACCATCCGAAGCGTGGCCAGCTTCGAGGGCTCCGAGTCCAGCCCCGAAAGCAAGCACAGCGGCTTCTCGAGCAGTGTCAACAGTACCATGTCCAATCCCGACGTCAACCACAACAACAACAGCCGGACACCTGTCAAGCTGAAGAGCGAGCCCGGCACTCACCCAGAGACCCCGTCCCGTTGGAGCACCGGCGCCGCGAGAGTGGTAGAGCCGCCCTCACAGCACGACCATTCTGCCGTCTCGGGCGGCTCCGAGCCCACAGATGGACAATGGGACTCGACAATTGGCAAGGCAGGACTGGGGAAGACGGGGCGCGTCATCAACAAGCTCGTCAGCGACAACGATGCCCTAAAACGAGACATCAAGATTGAGCGGCTCAAGGCAGAGGAGGCCAAGCAGGCCGCGAAGCTGCTCGAGGACAAGATGGAGCGCATGGTCAGCGACTATGAGAGCCGGCTGCTAGAGGCCAACGTCACAAAGACGCTCCTCGCTCGCAAGGAGCGCCAGGTTGAGTCTATGGCTGCCAACGTCGAGCTAGAAAAGAAGAAGGCGGTCGACGCTCTAGAACGGGAACGCGTCTGGAGAGACGAGATGGAGAAGACGAGAAAGGAGACGACAATCCAGGTAGAGGAGGCGACGAGCTATGCCCAGCTGATGGAGGGCCGATACAACGCCATATCTTCACACTGGCCAGATCAAGGCGACGAGGTCAAGCGGGCCGTGTCCAAAATCAAAACCGAGATCGACCAGCTCGTCCAGGAGCGACGGAAAGACGACGACAAGATCCAGACTCTCAGGGAGCTCTGCGACCAACAAGACAGCAACATCAAGCAGCTACGGCATGAGAAGGAAGATATCGCTCGCATGTTTGAAGAATACAAGAAGACTCAAGAGGATGGGCTCAAGAACATCAAGACCGACGCCAGGAGAAGAGAGGACGAGCAGGAACGTCTGCTAGAGGAATCCAGGGAGGCCCTCGCCAAGCTCAAGTGGGCATTGAACGTCAAGAAGAACGTCAAAGGCGCCAAGTAATCGCAGCCCACGCAATCAGAAGCGGCTACATCACCTGCGCCGCTCACTTCATGCCGCTCACCAGCTACTCAACGGGCCCCAATACCACCTCCCCGTCACCGGGCGAACCCGACAGCAGGTTTATGTGCGAGTTGATAGAGGCTTGCCCTTCCCAGCCTGGCGGGGATTGGCGGCGCTGACTGGCTGAACCCAGCTTATCCGATACGTCCCCAACTCCTCGGATTTCACACCCACGATCACTATTACGACCCTGTTTTGCCTTGATACCACTCCTTGTATACTTCGTTCTTCTTTTTTTTCGCTTCAGATAGATGGACTGGACATTTACCGACTGGATATGATATTGTTTCCACCTCGCTTCCGAGCGATCCCGCTCTCGGGGTTCCTGGGGACCGAACCGAAACGTTTAGGCGCTACTGGCGTTGGGTGTGCCTTTTTTTTTCGCACAGGAGCTTGATGCCACTCTAATCAGAGATGATAGTTTATTGAGATAGGAATGGCCTTACTTGTACAGGGACTGGATGAGAGGAAAAAAGTAGACAAAGAATGGTATCCGGGGTTTCTTGGAGAGGTTGACGGATGTCACGACAACCATGGATACAAGTGTTTTTCATGACGATATTTGGAAGGGATGTGGGATACCCGATGGCCAATGAATATATTACTTGGGTGTGTCTCCTTTTTTTCGGCTTTTATTATGTATCAATGCATCTTGCCTACTTGGGCAAGTTTGCGTCCCGGCCGTGGGTCCTCTTCCCTATGCAACGTTTATACATTTTTCTCACGGGTTGATCCAGGGGTATAGGGGTCCATGGCGGGCTCCAAGCTGTTTGTACGGCTGTTGGCAGGTGCAACCCGTAGGGGGGCTGCCGACAGGACGGGAAAACACATTCGCCCAGTTACGCGACTTCCTTATACCTTAGGCACATCTGAAAGCATGCCTTAGCTTCCAGGTTTCTTTCCCTTTCATTACCGGGCAACCTGGAAGCTGCCTCCCTTCTACCCAAGAGAGCCCTCTCCTGTCAACATCTTTGACTGAGCCTTTAGGGGTATCCAGGTTCCTTTTCCTTTCATTATCCAACCAGGCTGCCTCCTCGCTACCCAAGGGAGTCCTCTTCTGTTGACATCTTTGACTGAACCTGTAGCGATACCCACCCTGCCAGACGCGCGATACAACAATGTCGGGGTTTGCTGAGTTCTACATCTCTTGCAACCCCCCGCTGTTGCCCAAGGGAGTGTCGTCTGTTGTCACCGGCTTGTTGGAGTCATTGGAATGTGTTCGTGTCCCTCGAGACGAGAGGCGTTGGGTTCCATCTCACTAACTCCACATAGAAAATCGTCGAAGTTCTCTACGAACCCGAAGCGCCATGGCTCAAAGTCATTACAGCTATCGAGGACCAGGCCGAGGTGACCCGATGGGTACAGGCTCGCCTGGAACGTATGTTGGGAGAGGAAACGGCGCTCATCGATGACGACTTCCACCATGACGACGACTCGGACCTCGAGGGCTCCGAGCCACAGGCAGACTTGGAGATCATCTCCGATGCCGCGCACGTTATCCCCTGGCCATTGTTGCACGACAGGCAGACCAGCACCCTTCAATCTTATGACGAATACCGGTTTCCCGAGGACATCAAAGCTTTCACGTACAAGCAGGTATGGCGAGGACTGGAGACCATCGAGGCTCTGACCATCGATGACTTGCTCTCAAAGTACGACTTTCTCTGGCCCGGCTCCGATCAGAACTTGACCCTCTACCGGCTCGCTGAGCTAGCAAACTGCAGGATTACGCACAACCTGCAAGGAACCGTGGTCTACATTGCAAGTGACAGTGATGAACACGACCCAGCCGCTGTGGTTCACAAGCTGGAGACTCTCTTGGGTCTTTGGGTAAGTAAAACCCCATCCTCTCTGGCTCAGATTTCACACTTCCTAACATCTCCAGGATTGCCCCGTCTCCAAGGCGGCAAACCTCATTTTCACCGAAAGCACAGACGCTCTCCGAGTATCATATCGGTGGCTCACACATATCGGCCTGGCGAGCGCGACGTACATAGATATGTCAATGACCGACGATGAGGAAGAGTATCAACGAATCTCCGGCGCGGCGTCTTTGAGAGTTGAGACAGTCGATGCCCGTGGCAGGTCGAAGCCTGACAACACAGTATATCCCGTGGACGTGGGCATGGGCCCGAAGCTAAGCAAAGGTCCGAATGCCGCGTTGAGCCCCTTTGCCTGCCACAAATACCCAAACAAACTCCCTGGCACGGTAGCTGTCAAAGAAAACAAGAGGCCCCTCCCGTCTGCAAAAAACCAACCCAAGAATTGTTTCAGGGATGTTGCTCAGCCTGCCACAAAACACATCCGTGTGTCGAATACCCAGCCGAGCACCACGAAGAAGCCGAATGATGTCAAGATCCAGCCCGAAGAAAACTCAACTGCAAGCACTGTAAACTTTTCCGTCAGCAGTTGTGATCCATTCCATGAGCTAGCCGTCAAGAAGACTCGAGCAGGTCAAAGCAACGAGCCTACTGGGATGTTATTCTCAACGGTGGCTACTCAGCCTTGGCGGAGCTCATGCTCGCCTATCCCAACTCGGACATCTGTGGCGCAATGGATCGAGGGTATTGAGCTTGGAAGTAGCACAGAAGACTTGGATCTTATACCTGACCTAGCTGATGAGAAGGGAGTGCGGCCGTACGAGGCTACAACGAACACGACGGCCTCAACTGCGCCTCTCGAGAGCGGTGTGCTTCTGGACCTCGAACCAGGCGCCTATACAGCTCTCGACGCGGCAACACACAGCCAGATGCCAGAGTTTGACGGATTCAGTTTCCTGGATCGAACGCCTCAGCTCTCGCCCGCGAAATTGGAACCAAGGTCCGCTGAGAACCAATGTCTCCTGGATTCAGGATCGCCAAAGATGGAGTTTCGTGGAATGTTTGCGGTTCCCGATCCATTCGCTCCTTCTGCCAAGCAAGAGGCGGACCGACTCGGGGAGGCTCGCAACACTGGCAGAGCACCATCATCGGGAGAAAACCTGATTGATTACTTGGAAGGTCCAATCTACACACCAGCCCTGATGGATAAAATCCCCAAGG
Source organism: Fusarium albidum (assembly GCA_013618265.1). Classification (NCBI taxonomy): domain Eukaryota; kingdom Fungi; phylum Ascomycota; class Sordariomycetes; order Hypocreales; family Nectriaceae; genus Fusarium; species Fusarium albidum. The sequence continues at coordinate 4,388 of JABFEP010000077.1, forward strand.
TGAGCCACCCGGTATATCAACCCCCGTCCGGTACCAAATTCTCCAAGGCAGGGAAGGGCCATTCCAACATTGTCTTTGGAAAGCAGGCGGATGAGAAAAGGGAATTCTTCCAAGTAATGAGACAGCAGGCAGCTCCCAAGGCAAGCTGGGCAGATGTTGCTTCGAAGACAAAGAATTCGGAGAAGCCGGATGTAAAGAACATGTTTGGGCAGAATGTTCTTGTCAACGTTCTTCCTGACCGCTCCAAGCCCAGCGGCCGAGCGAAGGAAAAGGCTGATCTTGCCGGCATCAGAGGCTCCCAAGGCACCAAAGGGAACGAGAGACCGACTGACACCCTGCGAATAAGCCAACCGAGCGAGTGTTTATTATCCTCCCCCAAGTCCCATGGGGCTACTACTCTTCATAGTGGAGGAACACGACTTGTGCCAGGGGTCAACCCGGCACCCCCTCCGTTCGTGGACTGCGCCGCGGTGGTGGAACAAGCGGCGACTGAACTCAAGCATCTTCTGGGAGTCCTGCAAGCGGTGCCTGGAAAGATTCGGTTGGAAGCCAAGTTCGGGAGGCTGTGTCGCAAGAACTTGGCGCCGTCCTTGGTCAACATGGGCCAAGGCCCTTCGTGGTCGCCGACCAAGGTACTGGAGACACTGAACACAGAAGATCTTGAACAGGAGCAAATGAGCTTCTATTCTATCCTCACAACGAGCGATTCAGAAGCACACATGATTCCTCAGATGTCGGTTTCGAGAGCGTCTTGGATGCTTACCAAGAAGCAAGTTTTCTATGAGGTTGTGTGCAGATCAAGGGACCAGAGTGTCCAGTATATGGTCAAGGTAGATGCCGAAACCTTCACGCACGAATGCTTGCCCGTGGCCCAGGAAATGTCTCATGTTGATGTTCATTGCGCACAACGCGCATGGGACATCAGGCTTTCGATAACACGGATGGGCGTTGAGGATGTGCCAGAAGAGTTCAAGGGCTTTGCCGAGGCATTGGTCCGCTCCATGAGCATCTCGTGAGTGAATAAAGTGAAGGCCACAGGTAGATTCTAACCAAGATCTCAGGACGAACAACATGGATGAAATCGAACTAGAGGCGGATGAAGCGTTGGGCTGGGAAATCGACCGGGTCAACGTACGACACGTAGCAAGATATCGCAATGGCGAAAGGGGTCCTAGCTGTCTCACTATTACCATGACACGAGCTGTGAAGAAGTATCCTCACACTCACAACATGAGAAAGCCAGTCTATCGCGGCCACACTACTCTTGCAGCAGCACCAGGGCATGGCCCCCCGACTCGATGGTTTGAAGCCAGCATCTCATCTCCGCGTGCCGAGGAGCTGTTGCAAGAGAACTGCAGTCTGGAGTTTGGGGAGAGGACACGCTGGACTCCGGACAGGCTGAAGGACGACGGGGTGATGATGGCCATCTGCCAGCCGGCGCTGAGAATGGTGGCACAGATGGACCAAGTTGGACGAAGCAACCACAATGGCCAAGGACCATGGACTGGCGGACGCATTTATGACACGATTGCGGAGTCGAAAGACCGAAACAAGGGGGTTTCATTCTGGTAGGGATGTTGGAAGGTGTTGTGTGCGGTTGCCGGCAGACATGCCATGCCAGAGAATACTTGACACGAACAATTGGGAGGAACGCCGAGTTGTCTATCTGTATGCCCGCTGTAGGGGGGACTCGTCGGTTTTATTGGCAAGGCCGCCTCATTATTGAAGATGTACAGTTAATTGATAGAGGATATTGGGACCAAGTAAATGAGATGCAAAAGTAGTGACCTTTGCTCGTCGACAGCTGGACCTAGCCAAGGCCGAACCATGTTGTTTTACTGATATCTTTGTAGCTACTATCTTACCTTACAGGTCACTTTCGCACATTGTCGGCTGGTCAAGCTGCTGACGTGCAGACTGGCAACCATTGGATTGAGCTCTGTCTTATGTACAAGTGGCCTGCAGGAACTCGTCCAGGGCGGCAGTGGATTAATCCAAAGCTGCGGTCATATGATGGGGACGCCAGGCGTCGACGGGGGTGGGGGAAGGGACGAGGGGTTGATGCGGTTGCTGAGGAGATGGCTGGCGAGGCTGCTTAGGATGAAGATAAACCGAGGGTCTGCTACAGCGTGTGCAAAAAGATGTCATTGATGCGAGCCGGAAGCGGGAATGCCGTCGTGGAGGTCTAGTGATTGACGCAGCCGCCTCGACCAAATATCCATCGTCTACCGTCTTATTATCCAAGACACGGGCTCGCAGTTTCACAGTTCCAACGCCAGGGAATCAACCTTTATAGCAGGCAGACCTGTCTATGCAGATAACCTGCTTCTCATTGATCGGAACCTATCTGGTACAAGCTGGCCAAAAAGAACCTCCACCGCCACCGCCTGCCAAACCGGTCGCCCCTTTTATTAGTCGTTTGATGCCCTTGTCCTGGCTCTCGCCGAGACATCTTCGCGTTATACACTCTTGTTCTTGACTTTTGTACCAAAAGTCTGGCTCCTCATGGCCGCCCGTTCACCTCCCGCCCATGTACGGGCTCCGCCTGAGCAGTTCAGTGAAGCCCGCAGCGAACTCACAAAGAGTCGGTAGGCCCAGGAAGCCCCTGAAGATGGTCGCGGAGCTCGGCGACTGTCTTGAATGGGCCGGCCAGATCATCGACGCTTCCGGCAGGCCCCTGGTAATGAGATGGGATCATAGATTGAGTTTGGATTGTATCGCGAAACTCGGTGAGCCTGTAGTACCTCCTGGCGATCTTTCGGAGATGGCTTGAAAGCGTGAAGCGAGGATCCCCGGGAAGTTTGTTGGCCATGACAAGATTGGTAATAGGATGCAGAGTCCTATCATCAAATCGCCCATACATGGCAATGAGGTGTGGCATGAAAGTATCCTCGAGTTCCTCTGTCCAGGGCGCTTGCCTCATTGCTTCGAGGCAATCTGCGCCCAAAAGAAGCTTCTCGAGGGGTTGCTTTGTCTGGACGAAGACTTCTGAAAGATAATCCACCAAGTTGCCCGGCGTCAAGTCTTGCCCATCCTTGAGCCGCTGTACCAAGGGGAAAAGAGACCAATGTCCATGTTCCCAAAAGCCACCCCTGTCGAAAAGCCTTTGAACCGCAGCAGACATCTCAGCGCCTTTCTCTTTCTTCCAGTTCTGGGCGATTTGTCGGTCTGAGCCAAAACCCTGCATCAGTTCAACCTTCTCGAGCCCAGATCGAGTGAGGCCAATGTTGCCATCTCGTCCAACATCGAAATGTTGGGGGTTCAAAAGACCCCCTTTCCCCGCAACGCGGAGAACCTCGCTGTGAACCATCGTCATGTAGCGCTGCCTGTCGTTGGTGTTTAGGTCTTCCAGTCGCAAGTCAGTATCTTTTGCTGTCCTCATCCTCCTTCCATCGGCATGGAACAGGTCCGACTTTGCTTTGCGTTTCAGCCCTTCATAATCCAACCTTGCTCGCTCTCCCTCGAGGCCTTGGGTGAGTCCAACATCAACCTTTTGTCTGAGTTCAGTGTTCTCCGCAGCAAGCTTGTTATTTTTGAGTCCCAACTTCTCGATCATCCTTTGTTGGTTACCGTTCAAGTTATTTGCCTTGTTGAGCTCGAGTTGTAGCTTCTTGATCTCTTTCGCATGCTTAGGCGGGGGCATCGGTCGTGGACCGGTACTATTCTGGCCTATCGCTTGTGGTGTCGTTTCGTCTGCAACTACACGAGTTCAAACATTAACTGGAATTCGAGAAATAGTTGCTGCTGGCCATGACGCTTGAGCCTCGAACTCGTCTGTACCGAGATGGAGAGGAGTCCCAAACGACACATCGCCCTGCTTACCGACGAGAAAGTGTGAATGCAATTGAGATTGTGCGCCGCTCAGGATGACGTCCCGAGATGTCTTGTTTCTCATTGCTTCGGCAATCGGATTGGGGCAACCCGACATGTCATGATACCCAACCTTGCAGCAAAGAAGGCCTTCCTTGCTCGCGAGATGCGAAGTCCACCCGGGATGTGGCCTGCCGGAGGGTGTTCCCAATCTGATTCCAATGTGATAAGCCACGGTGCCGTGACGCCTATCAACCCTACACTTTCTGCCTGAGAAGAATTGGGTGACGATCTCGTCGCTCAATGGCACAGTCATTGTATTCATCCGGGTTATCTCGGGGTCGTCGACACAGTGGCTTTCGTGAACTTGCAACTCAGTAAGCCAATGCTCAGGAACCGCGTAGAGCCTGTAACAGGCACTCTCTTGGCCATCGACGACCGTACTGACAGGCATAAGAGGTAGGCCAATCGTCCAAATTGAGCCTAATCCCATAAAGTGGTATACCTTACTCAGGCTCCATTGTGAGGGGAGGAATGGTCCACCGAGGGCAGAGCCTTCTTGCATTGCAGGACTGAGAAACGCGAACGGCGGCTCGAAAGACTTTAAGTCGTTAAACTTGTCATCCCAGCCATCTCCCTTCACGACATACTCCGGTGAAGCTCGGACATCTTGCTCGTAGGCCTCCGAAATGAAATCCATGGGGTGGATATATGCACCCAGTCTCGACACCTCGTGGAACTTCAGCCATGTCGGGAAGTAGGCAATGAAAACATTGCATTTCACCGACTTGATTTCGCGGACCTTTCCTTTCATTCGGTAAAACCGGATGCCGTCCGGCCGTTGCCTCGCGTCACTCTTGATCCAGAGGTAGAGCAGCACTGCACAGACCACTTGCATCTTGGATATAAAAGTTGTCGGGTTTGCTTTCTGGAAGTTCATGACCGCCATCTAGACGGAGTCACTGAACGTCTTTACCGCCATACCGAAGGCCGGGAATGTGAAGTATGGATACTGGACATCACTGTTAGGCCGCGTTTGATCCCGGTCCCGGGTGGGTTGTGTCTCTCGGGGTATGAACCGTTTGGATCGTGGCCGGTTGGAGTCGTATCCCTTGAAAGCGACAATCGTGTCCATGGGATGGTCGCCGTCGGGATGCAAGTCGAAGCCGTGATGAAAGATTCTTTCAACCGCCTTCTGCTCCGAGGCATACTCCTCCGCACCATCCACGTCTGCGTATTCAATTCCAGAAGATTGGCCGGCGACGGCGAGTTTGAAATCCTTTAGGCGACTCGAGTCGAACAAGGATGCCAGGGGAACATAGTGGGTTGTGCTCTTGCTGTCACCCCATGGTGTGACCAACATGTTTGTTGCAATGACACGGTCGTAGATGCTCTCAATGTTGGGGCACCGGCCTTGTTGCTGCCGCCTCCAAACCAGCGAGCCACAGCCGGGTATCCTGCAGGTGTGAATGCAAGTAGATGCCTCCGCTCCTGGGTCTGTTTTGAGGGTTTGAGCGAGGTGCGGTTGCAGCCTCGCTGCAGAAACGGCGTGATGACTAGACGGTCCGCATGTTGGTGTGAGAGGCATCGAGCCCCGAGAGAAACATCTGCGACGTTGTATGCCGCCTCGTCTTCCATGTTTCTGAGTAGGCAGGGCCGCAGGGCCGTAGGTGTGCTCAAGGAAGGTTCAGAAATGTCGCCTGTCGCTGTCTCGTAATATTTCTGTCAGCTCAGCTGGTCGCAAAATAAATACGTGGTATATACCAGAAGATGAAGAACGAGTGAGGCTCCAGAAAGGGCCTCCAGTCTATGTCGCAGTCTCAATGGCACACACCCCTGGCACTTGGATCCCCGAAATTGTGAACAGAAGCACTCGTTTTCTGAAGGATCGAGTAAATGGCCGTGAGGGGACAAGATGGAGAAAAAGAGAAATGGGGAGAGCCGAGGGGCAGGTGAGATGTTGTTAACCTGCTGGTTACAGGGGCAGAAGGGGCAGTATTATCGGGGGGCAGTGATTTAGAGTCGCCGGCGTCCGCTGTTGAATGAGGCGTTGCCGAGTAAAATGTACAACCAGACACTTGATACTGTGGCTTGAAAATACCCACTTGTGTTTGTACTCTCTACCTTGGCTCAGGTGGAGAGATCCCGTCCGCGCCGGGCAGGTGCCAGACCCACTTGGCGCTCCCGCCCCCCCGGTCCTCATTAGCACCACCTCACTGCCCAACTTTCACCAACTGGCCGATAAGACATGAATGGCTACTAGTAACTATCGAGTACAACTCTAGATTTCGCCCTCAACTTATTATCTACGTGGGAAAGCATACCTTAATACAATCACTTCCGCTTTACACGTTTGGTTTCCATCACATAAATACCGTCGCCCCTGCATAATCGATATCACGGTTCCTTCGCCGTCTTGCTCTATTGGCCTAGCAAAACTGCACTTGTCAGTTACGAGTCTTGATATCTTTATTTCTTGGCAGACGACCAAGACAGAACTCTACTGAAGCCGCTTCTCCTACAGAAACACGGACGCAGTCCGCCGCGACAGCATTTGTCCTGGGCAAAGATTCTGGTCGACGGCTACCTAGGTATGGATGCTTCTACCCTCTTCGCACCGTGGGGCCCGACACTGGTTAAGTTAGGCGCGGGAAACGCCGGCCTCGTCCATCTCCAATGCGAGAAGCCGGCGGACCTCCCGCATCCCCTACCTCGTCCGCGATACCGGACCTCCGCTTCGCTTCGACGACATGTACTCCATCGTGGACGTGTCAAGCGTCACGGGGCTCGTCGGCCGTGAGTCTCATCTTGGACGGGCCGTTGGCGAAAAAGGAGCCCGGCCGACGGAGGCCTCGGGTACCAACCCGGCCTCCAAGAGCGAGTCGAGGGCATGCGTGCTCAGGTGACTCGGTGGAATGAGTGGGCGATCAAGACCGGCTTCGCCGGCAAGGGTCACGACAAGGGAAAGGAGGGGAAGCAATGAAACGGCTGAAGAAAAAGGCGAAGGTGGCATGAAAATCAAAAGGGGGCCGAGGGGAGTGGGGATGCGTTGGGTATCAATACTAGATTCTTTTCAACAGAAGCCTCCACCCCTGGATGTCGTCAACGTAGTCTCTTTCAAACGCCTCTATAGTCTCTCAACTGCCTCGAAGCAAACTTTTTGAGTCCCGAAAGATCACGCTCGATTTCCAGAGTCCCAAAAAAATAAAACCAAAAAAAAAGCCTCGCTAGAAAAACCCGTCTTTATGGAGCAGATTACACAGCAGATCTAACGCCCATCACTGTTCCCTCGAATCAAGACATATAATAGCTACGCTCTCCATCATGCCTTTCCGGTTTCTCCAGTTCCCACCTCTTTAGTCATCCAGCTGGTAGATCAAGCGAATGATATTCCAGCACCAGTTCGCCGTTGAATCTATCTTCTTCATGTCGCGTATCCAGTCCAGGTACATGTTCACAGTCTCTGTGGCCTCCACGTCGAACCGCTGCCCGCAGAGTGACGACCGAACCCGTACCAGCATGGGATGCTGCTGTGAGAGATGCAGCAGCACCAATATACCAAACAGGTTCTGAGCCCAAAAGAACGTCACTGGCACCAGCCGCTTGTTGGTGCACGGCGGAGAGAGCGCGATCGGCCACTTGAGCGACGCCTTGAGGCATTCGGCCGCGCCTTCGGCGTCCTCGCGTGTCAAACTCTCGGGGTGGTGGAGCACCTTGAAGACGCAAGGCCGGTAGATGAGATATTTGTTGTAATAGTAGCGCGTTCGAAGGACAGCGACTTGTATATCGGCCGCATACGGGTAAGTCGCGGGATGCGTGTCCAGGTCCGACGTGAACAGATAGCTGCTTTGCAACGACTGTCCCGGGTAAACTGAGCCGAAGGCATCGTGCGAAGGGTCCGAGAAGGTTACGGGTTGGCTGTCTTGCCATCTGAGGTGGCTTGGTAGCATGCCCCGCCATTGGTCGAGTTGCGCGTCGAGTTGCTTCATCATCGACGTGCCGCCATCGCTCGAGGACCCCGAGAACGATCCGAAACCTGGAAAGGACAGAGAAGAATTCATCACAAAGGCTACATGATCGTTAGCATTGTAGTCGCCGCAGCGACCTTGATGATTGTTTGGCAACGAGTAGGGGCTGGGAGCCGCAGTGGTGGACTGACCCTTGCTCAGAGACGAATGAAAATTGACCGAGAGCCTTCGCAAAACAATCTGGGAGGCGAAGTGCTCCTGAAAATGCGTCGCCTGGTTACCAATGTAATCGTCGTCGGTTGTTGGTCCGCTGAAGTCTGGGAGCCCGATGGACTCTTCAACCTTCTCCAGTCCGGTTAGGGGCAGCCCGAACTCCATATGAAAACACCTGCCGCCACGATCAGCTAGGAATACAGAGGCATGCAGAAAACCATTACGTTTCCATGATTGAACAGTGCCAGAATACACGCTTGATCAAATCCGCCCGAGGGCCGTGCAGGTCATTGGGTTTGCTAGGCATGTCAGCCTGGTGCAGCAGAAAACAGGGCAGAGTTGTCCAACCTGGTAATCAGAGCCTGGCAGGCCAAGGATGCGAAAACGGTCATTCGCCAACATTCCTATTATTGAATGAATCAGCACAAGGTCGTTGGTGTCGGGGGAGACAGACACGCACCAGGGCCTGTCCGCAGCTTTGGTGGTACAGAGCCGCCAGAGCGAACATCTGGACATTGTCCAGGCTGACCTCGCTAAGCGCAAAGCCCATTCTCTTGCGGGCTTCATTGAAATAGGCGAGGCCAGGTGGCCGATCGACCGTCCCGCCTTTGATCCCTGACGGTCGTTGTTTATAGGCCGAGATGGGCACTTCAGAGGTGGTAAGCGCCACTTCTCCGAGGGCGAAGACGAGGAGCACAAGAGATGATGTGGCTCCTTCTTGGAACCCGTTGTTGAGAATGGATGTGAGGGTGTTCGAGTTGAACCATTGCCGGTCCATGATGGGGTGCAGAAAGTTGATGACATCGAAATAGGCCTTGCTGAGCCGCTGCATTGTCTCCCAGTCAACGCTGGGGGAGCTGAGGTTAAGGGAAGCCGAGCCGGAGAGGTGCAAAGGCACCTGCAAGGCATTGTTGTTTGGTATCCCGATCGACTGGAGACCCTCGGACGGTAGAGTGATGGTCGAGTCGCGGAGTCCTCTTGGAAATCCTAACATGTCGTTCTCACCCAGAGGCGACGGAGGCTTCTGGCCGAGGCCCTCGAACATCTGGCGCATCACAGGCCACTCCAGAACCCTGGAAACTGATGAGTCATAGCGATATCCTCCAGTGTGGTGGCCATTCGTTGTCGGAGTTGTTGGCGGGAGGGACTCCTGGGTTTCGGGGTCCACTAGGAGCGGCGTGCTTGCGGGATACGCGGTGCTTGGCTGCGATGTGCTGAAGACCGGAGGGGTCAGGTTCTCCCTGAGACTCAGGTTGTCGATCTTGTTCTCAACAATTTTCAGGCGGTCTAGGATCTCGACCAGAGTCTTGTCCTTCCTATTGTAGAGGTCAGCAAACTAGAGCAGCTGGGCCGGGTCAACTGGCGGCCAAGAAAACCATGGCATCGCAGGGACATGACCATACTCTGGCCCCATGCCGCCTCATCAAACTCAAGACTTTTTACCGAAACATACTTTGTAGGTTGAGGTTCTCGGTATCGACATTCAAGCTTGAATCTCTGACACGTACCGCATTTAGGCCGCTGTTCATCACATCTCTGCTTTCGGTTGCGGCAAGTCTCGCAAGCCTAGAGACGCATCAGCAGCATGATCCAATCAATAATGGAATGCTCGGCTTGGAACAAATTACATGTCGGTGAGAGATAAGCAAACAGAGGGGAAAAGATGAAGAAGACGACGAGAGCAATAGGATAGAACGATGGGTCATTCGAGGAGCGAGAAGGAGCGGGCCCGGGGGGACTCTGACGGCGGGCCCTGGTTGAATGGCAGCCAGGATGCACGGTCAAGGAACAGTACAGAACAGAACAGAACAGAACAAAACAGACAGAGAAAGGGCATCGCAAGTAGAGAAGCAAGGCTATAGCTCCCCAAAAACTCACCTGAGCTGCGATGGCACCGCGTTCCTTTCGATTCGTTTGCGTCCCAGGAGGTCCCGGTGAGGCGTTGTTGGATGAGGGTGGCCCAGCGTCCATAGTGGGAAGGGCACAGCTTGTTGTCGCCGTATGCTCACATGTGAGAGCAACCCTGGGGGGAGGGCTTGGGAAACAGCGGCTCTAAAAAGCACTCGAGAATGACTGCAGTTCCGAGATGTAATCGGTCGGCTCCATTGGGCAGAACGCCCCGGGGCGGAAGTTGGGTGAGCGTTGAGCTCTGGCCGTGGTGGTCAGGGAGGGCCGATTTATGGGCGGCGGATGAGGGTGAAAATAAGATAGGAGGGGCAAAGGAGAACAACAAGAATGCACGCACGAGGGAGCTGAGGCGGGCAGCTAGCCCAGCGGGACAAAAATGACTGGGGGGGTTAGTTGGGCAATGGGAAAATGGGGACGTGAATTGGTTCTCGAGGGGGAAAGACTGGACGGCTTGCGTCCGAGTTGCAGAAGTTCGTGGGATGTGAAGGTGAGTGGCTCAAGAGCAGAGCGCAGGGCAGCGAGTAGTTGGGATCCGACAAGACATCTTGCAAGTTGGGGAGAGAGTTTTTCAGCGCGCCGAGAGGAAAGAGGGCACGGAAAAGATTCGCAAAATGGGACTGGCAGGATGTGAACTGAACTCGACCGGAGCCAAGTCCGGCTCCGACGAGAGACGAGGGGGAAAGGAATACAAGACCTTAGCAGAGGTCGAAGGCTCCTGGACGCCGGGACTAGAAGCGGTTGCCAGTCTGCCAGTACAGCCAAAAGGGCCCCATCCAGCGCGAGGGGAGTGGAGGGTATCGACGACAAAATCCAACGTCCTTTGCCCGGCATTGTGGTGAGGAGGATAGCCCACGCTGAATTGCCAGCCAGCCAGCCAGCAGGCCACCTGAACCCGGGAGTACACCGTTCGTACATCGCAGCGCCGCACTGCCAGACTGCAAACCGCCAGAAATTGCACCGCACCGTGCCGCCATGAGCTCAGCCAGCCCACATCCAGGCTTGGCCCGCCCGCCCCGAGGAGCACCGTCACTCCTTTGGCCCTGAGGGTACGTAGCTTCCGCGCCGCTGGGCGTCATCGCCGGATCTCACCACGGGCCGGGGGATCGAGCTCCTCCTCCGGCCGGTGGTTCCTCTCAGTGACAGCTTGCCAGATCCTTGGAGCCCACCCACACCCCAGATCGAATACACGCGCGCGCCCACACCAAACGCCCAGCTAATAAATCGACCAGACACGCGACAGGCGACGTTGGACACACGCTTTCACCGTGGATGCACACTCCCTCTGGCGTCACGCCGTCGTCGCCACTGCCGGCGGTGCGTGATCATCCGCATTGACCGCACCGACCAGCCGGACCTTATGAGCAGGCAGGCAGGCAGGCAGGCAGGCAGGCAGGCAGGCAGGGCATGACGGATACAACAGTTTGTCTTTGGGCGCGCGGTGGCAGCGCCTCGGGATCGGCCTCGCCCGTGCCCGCACCGTTTGAGCACCGGCTCTGCCCGCACACAGTATATGAGTAGCCCATACATAGTTGGAGGCGAGGCGAGCAGGGCCAGCCACACCCGTTTGAATGTGGAAATTGGGAAGCAGTCGACGACGATGCCCTACCCACAGCCAACTGGCCAATTTGAAACCAGCGCCAACAGGATGGCACGCAGGCCCAGTTGACGAATGTCAATGCAACCACCGCCCGGGTGGCAGAACCCAATGTTGCATGAGCTTGTGATTGCCATGGCGTGGTCGCACAGTCCAGCACGGTCCACAGGATTCATGGCATTTCGCCCAAGAACCATTGTCAATTGGCATCTGAAGGCTGATGGACATTCCCCAGAACTCGATGGCCGACGCTGTGGCGGGCTCCATCAGTTTTTAGTGCCTTTAGTGGCTTGAGCGAGCACCACTCACAATTTGCCCAGTCGAATCGACCAGTCGCATTGTCTTAACTCGTCCCTGCCGAAAACCGTCCAGATGTAATCCTGTCACTCTTCATGGGGACCGCAGTATGCATATCATAAGTTCAGGTCCCCGCTCCAACTTGTCGTCTTCCCCGGCCAAGAATGTATTGGAGGATTGCCGTTTCCGACTGATGTTGCAAGGCGTTTTTGTTCGTCAGAATAAGGCTGAGCCTAGCCAGATCCCAAAACAGTCGCGATCGACAGGTCCCTTCGCTGCTGAAAAGGAGGGGGAAAAGAAAAGTTAGGCCAACGAGAACAAAGTCAGAGCCGCAACCCATGCAGGGAACGGGAGCCTAGAGCCACCACCCGAAACCGGGCACCGCCAACCATTCTCGTTGGTGAGGGTGTCGATTGCCATCTTTTCATGCTCATCTCAGCTGAGCAAGCTCTGCATGGACGTATCCGTAGATCGTCACTCTTTAAAGAGATCTGACTAATGAGTCAAAGGGGCTTGACATGGCGGCATTCTCAGTGAGAGATCAACCTCCCACCTCCCACCCGAAGCTTTGGGTCCTTGAATCGGGAGAGCGGGTATGGATATAGACAGGCGTATTTGTCGCTCGAGACCCCACACCCAACGGGCTGCCGCACACCTCTCAGCGGCGGCGGTGACGACATGGTTGTCGTTGTCGCTGTCGTTGACTCGTTGTCGCGGTTCCTACAGTCAATTGACCGCAACGAGCCTAGGGACTGAACCCTTTGGTGACAGGTCATATTCGAAGCGCAAAGTAGCGTGACGCTAGCAACCTCCGCTGAACATGCCACGCATGCCAACCTGTTTGTCGGCTCGGCACTCTCCTGTTGGAGTCCATTCAGCTCGCAAGCACTGCGTACGGAGTTGACGAGACACTCAGCTTTTTTGGCTTCTTGCCCGAGTCGCCCCTGGATCCCACGAGCCACTAGAATCTCCCAGACACGCTTCCATGGCTGAGATGTGGGCGCGTGGCTGAAGAAGTCTCCGAACAAGCAATGCGCCCGGCAATCGTCGACCCCATCCAGGGAGGGCCCACTCATCAGGAGGCTAACGGTGGGCGGGTTCTGGAGCGAAGCTAGGAATCTCGAGACTGCGCTTGAGATGGCCAAAGAGGGACGGACAATGAGTCGCTAGGTTCGTCGCGATCCAGTGAGAGACAAGAGCTGGACCAGCGGATAGCTACTGTAGCAGTAACCAGGCTCATCATTAAGTCGTCATAATGCCGAAAGGCCCTTCTCATCATTAAGCAAACTTGATGGACTTTTGGCGTTTGATTCCCGCTACTGGCCAAGAGGAAGAGCGGTGTCTCAAGATTCTCGTTTTCTGTGTTGACCAATCTGCCAATCCACCAATGGATCCTTTCCAACTTTGGTGTCAAGGAGGCAGGCGGCCCAAAGCCCGCCTTCTTCTGCAACTGTGGCCTACGCATGTCCAACAGTTCAGCAAGTGCAATCTTGTCCATGTTTTCATGGAAGGGGCTTGGGTGCCTACGTAGGTACGTAGGTACCTTGGGTATCAATCCTACCTAGTCAAGGGAATTGAAGGCATTGTACCGGTGTAATATGACGTACAGGACTAACTGGCCCATGGGATCATCCATGGGGGGGTGG
>JABFEP010000079.1:0-22747 GCA_013618265.1 Fusarium albidum
CGCTTATCATGTACGTTAGTCGACTGCTATTCTTCTATATCGCACATGTGCCCTAATGAAAACCCGTAACATTGCCCAAACGTACAAATACGGCACCTTGAGGATGTCTTGATCCAGGCCAAGCTGAACGGTTCGTGAATTTGTAATCCAAATAGGTCGCCACGTCTAGACGCAGCGCCATCGGGACGTATAATTTAGATATCAAGTCCCAGTGAGGGACCCCGGAAGAATTAGAATTACTCCCATCAAACCAACGCCGATGCGTGACATAATACGCAGTACACGCACATCCTCTTTATCCTGTATACCGGAATCTCCGCTAACCCAACCATCATCTATTGGATATTGAAACCATGACCAAATCCCGCTCTCCCCCCTTTTTTCAGAATCCCCTGACGTAAACCCCTTGGTATCAATAATGCTCAGAAATAGCAACATCTCGAAAAGTTGGATATATAAGATATAATGTGAGAAAAGAAAAAGGAATGTGAGTTGATGACTCTGATCGTTTCAGAGGGATGTGGTGCCAAAGGGCCTTGTTTAGGCGTCCTTGGCGTGTCTTTGCATTTTTCGCATGGCTTCTCGGTGAACGTCGAGGAGATCGCCACTTCGCATGCGCTCGTCGAAGGCTCGGTCAGCCCACTCCTTCTCCCGCCGCTGCATCTCGCGCCGCTGTCCCTCGGCCTCCTTCTGGCTCAGGAGAATGTTGCGGCTCATTTCAACGTTGCGCTGAACCTCGGTTTCCCTGCCAGCCAGGAGCGACTGGGGAGTGAAGGGCGTCTCGCGCCCCGTGTTGTTGATTACGGGGGTGCCCGCGCGCAGGTCGTTGGCCACGTTCTGTCGGAAGGTGGCCAAGGCGGCCTCACGGGCGGTTGAAGTAGGAACTGTGGATACGCGCTTGGGCTGGTGAGAGTCGAAGGGTGCATCAGGGCTGGTGGCATCGATGCCACCGCTAAGCCGCTGAAGAGAAGGCGTGGAGGAGGACGGGTTGAGACTGTTCTGGCGCATGAGCTGCTTTCGCTGGCTCAGAGGCAGGTCATCCACGTCCGCGCCAATCCCGGCGGCGTACATGGGGTAGTTGTAGAGAGATCCCACATCGCTAGGTGCCTTGTACGGGTTGCTCTGGTAGCCCTCTGGCTGGCTAGCCAACAAGTTTCCTTGCGACTTATTCCGGAGGAACATCTCACGCTGCCCGAGGAGAGTCTGAGGGCTTGAATACGACACAACACCAGGAGTTGAAGAGCGGTGGGCATCGGCCGGGATTGTTGGCGGGCTGAGGGATTGGGCCCTCGGGATGTCTCCTTCCGGAATAGGCGGCGTCTGGTTAGACATATTGCGTTCCTCCTCTGCAATGGGTTCAATTCCACCGGACGCCCTACGGAACCCCATGGATGTTGTTCGGGGCACGCTAGAACTGGTAGGTGTTGTGCCGGGACTGCGGTTTTGTCCGTCTCCCGTGAGAATGGCAAGGGCTGCAGGCACGTTTTGCCTCAAGCTCTGGCGGGATACCGCGTGTGAGAGGTTGGATGCCTGAGAATCGGATCGTGTAATTGCAGGTGCGGGTGTTCCTTCGTCGGCTGCCTTTTGCAGCTCGTTGATGTGGACGGGAGCTGGTGTCTCGATTGCTGGCGCCGCTTGGCTTTGAGGTTCATCAACATGGATCTGATCGGGCTTTGGGGCGTCAGCGTTGCTCAAATGCTTGGCCCACTCGTTGGTTCGGTATGACAGAGCTACTCGAGACATGGCCTTTGGCAGCCGGTCCTTTGTCAAGCTCAGTCGTGTTGAGGAAACCGATGTGGCAGACTTGGCTTTCTCATGACCTTCCGATGTGTGCTCCTCGACATGCTCCTGTTTAGCACGGTTGGGGCTGCTAGCCGCGGCGACATCCAGGAACTTCGATCGGTCGCTCAGAGACGGGCTCAGCTTGCCCTTGTCGTCTTTTTCGCCGAGTTCAGCGTTGATCTCGATGTTCTTGGGTAGCTCCAAGGCGGGCACCGAGCGGCGGTCTCCGGTACTCAGACTCTCGTCATCGATGGTCGCCGCCACGGAGCCATCATCATCACGGGGTGGAAATCGCGGGCTCACCAACTCTTCCGTGCTGCCGCTATGGTCGTGGTCATCGCCAAAAATACGACTTGATCGATGTGAAAGGTTTCCAAGCAGTTCAGCTGATCCGCGAGAGAGACGGGATAATCGCTTGGCGAGGGACTGTCGGTGACCCGGGGTAGGGGGCTCAGCCTCTTCGTCATCAGCGAAGGTTGCCACGGAAGAGCGTTCGGCATCAGAAACATCGTCGTCGGCAACGGGGATTGTAAAGGGGAGGGGAACAACGGGAGGAGCGTGAGACTTCGGAGCTGACGAGGCTTGAGACAAGCGCTTGTCGACAGAATCGCTGGCAACTGAAAGAGCCTGGTCGTTCGAACCAGAGGCGGCCGCATTCTCCTTTTCCGTGTCGACAGCCGATCGTGGGATGTCGTCCGATGCCACTCGAACTGTGACCCTACCATCCTTATCTGGCGGTGAAGACATCAAGCTTGTCGTGGTTTGCCTTTTTGGCTGCTGTTCAGACTCTGCCATGTCTGTCATTTCGATCACTTCGACAACCGAGGCCGATTGTCGTTTCGAGGAGTCTGTATGACTGTCCCTGTGCTTCTTCTCGGTCGAAATCTCTCCATCATCCGAGGTACGTGAGGCTGTTGAGCTTCCCACCTCCCCGTTACCGTAGACCCTCTCCCATTGACGTCTCTCGCGAGCATTGGCCTCCTCGATGTTCCGGCCGATGTTCTCCTCCTCCACGTCAAGATTACGTCGTCCCTCGGCAGCTTCCTCAGCTCTTTTCTCGCGCTGTTCTCGAACAATCTTCCACAATTTGATCTGTGAGACAATCCCAAACAGGAAGATGATGATGATGGCTGCCGTCTCCACTCGGATTCCCTTGGTGACTGGGTAGGTATCAGCTCCAAGTGGGAAAAGTTGATCATTCAGATCCCAAACGTAGGCCCAGAATTCCTTTAGTCCGGCCCTACTGAAGCAATCGATGCCCAGCACGGTGACCGTAGAGCCGGAGAAGGCAATCATGAGGATGAGGGCCCAGTCTCGCGTGTAGTGGCTGAAGTAGAAACCGAACCCGCCCAAGGTGAAGCAAGCGATGAAGATGGCTTTGGACGCGACAGGCTGGAGCAGGCCGCCGGGGGCCAGGCAGAGGAGCCACATGCTGACGCAAAACCCGCCCACGCCGCAGCCCACTCCCTCCGTGATTTCTCTGAAGAACATGGAGGCGCCTCCGAGGATGGATCCGCATACGACCACGGCAACCACGTAGCCTCCCTGTAGAGCGTTACTCACGGGGAATCCCATCACGTAGATGATGAGAACAGCAGTGCCTAGAGAGGCGGCGTAGGCGACCGAAAAGAAGGTATGGACCATTCGGTTCTTGATTCCGATCAGGGTATGCGCCAGACCAGTCAGGAGGAGGATGATGCCCGCCACACCCCAACCCGGGGTGAGCTCAGGTGGAAGCGGGAGCTCGCCCGCAGGTATTGTGGCTACCAGACATGTCAGCAGAAAGCACATTGCATGTGGTGTCTGATATTACCATTGATAAGTGTAGTATCGTCGATAGTTCCGTTGGTCAAGATAGCCGTAGAGGATGCTGTAGGATCTGACGTCTCATACTCTGTTTCGGTAGCTGTCGCGGAGACGGACTCGGAATCAGTCTCAGTCTCAGTCTCAGCCTCGGCCTCCTCAGTCTGGGAAGCCTCAGTCGTCTCGCCAGAAGACTCTGCAGTCCTGGTGACGCGAGCGGTCTCTCGTGCTGACCCAGTGCTGGACTCGATAGATGTGGTCCTTCGCGGTTCTTCGTCGTCTTGCCTCGGGCCTATCCTGAAAACCTCACTACTGACATGCTGGATGACCAAAAAGAGGCAGAGCAGCGCCCATAACCGAGACCAGCGAGGAAGCATCGTGTATCGAGAGTTGAATTTGGCAGGATTGTAGTTGACAATCTAGTATCAAAGGCTCCTTGCAGCGTCCGTGGGCCTGGTGAGCATCGTCGAATTCCAAAGGCCGTAGAATGTAGTAATATGTCGTGAAAGAAGGAAACAAGAGGAGCAAAAGAGAAGTGATGAGCAGGCCGCCTGTGTGCCGGGGGCAACTCTATGTATGCTTGTGAGCTGGAAGCTTGGTTGCTCGCGGTCAGGACCAGCGGTGGAGAGTGAAACAAGGCGATGAGGCCGATCAATGGCGGGGGCTCGGAGGGCGGCAACAAGAAAGCCAAAGACGAGTGGGAGACCAGGGGGGTTGTTCGAGTTGGTCGTGATCGGGTAGAATGAGAATTTGACGATCAGCAGCACAGCGCAGGACGTCGGTGGAACAAGGCAAACCCGAACCAATAT
Source organism: Fusarium albidum (assembly GCA_013618265.1). Taxonomy (NCBI): domain Eukaryota; kingdom Fungi; phylum Ascomycota; class Sordariomycetes; order Hypocreales; family Nectriaceae; genus Fusarium; species Fusarium albidum. The sequence continues at coordinate 4,395 of JABFEP010000079.1, forward strand.
CCAGCTATCAAAAAGGATCGATCGTAACCGCAAACCGCAACAACAGAGGCAGGCGAAGGAAGAGAGGGAGGGGGATCAGAGGAGGGGATCTGGAAGGACGGGTGTGGCATACATAACAGGCATTAGATGTCGTCTGCTGGGCAGGCGTGCAACGATGGGTATGTAATTTTAGCTTCTTGAGAGATCTGGTGGTGGGCTCTTCTGCCTGGGATCATGAAGGCCATGCCATGGATGGGCTCAGAGCCACGGCCCACTGACGCTGGGCGACGCGGAGAATGACTGGGAGCACCCCGGCACGCGCTGCCGTCAGTGGACGAAACGACAGCACACATGGCGCCGGCGCTGGGAGCTGATGGCAGGGTCAATTTCCCGTGACGCCGTTGTGTCGTGATGGAAGACCTGAAGACCAAAGAAGACTTACAAGGAAGGCGCGGGCCAGCCGGAGGCTACGTGGTACGTGCCACCTTCCCGGGTGCTTCAAGTGGCTTGCACGGTCCCCCCACCCCTTCCCACTTCTCAGGTTGACCATTTCGGGGAAAGTGGGCGGGTACTCGACACCCCACCTCGCCTCACCCCAGCTTGTCGCCGGCCCACCCTCCTCCCATGTGAAAGGGCAGCCAATCGCAGCCGAGATGTACCTGTCGACAGCACCCAGTACTTTCAGGTACAAGTCCATACTGGGCCTGGGCAGGACGGGAATCATGGGATGAATCGCATGGCATGGTCCAGGTAGTGCAATTGGCCAGGCAAGGATCGTATTCGAGCCGTGTCTACGTAGTAGGTCGGTTAGCTGAGGAAGGAGACAAAGTAAAAATTCTTTCCATGGCCGTCTCAGCGCCTCCTTGTTTTTTCGGAGCAAAACCTATCTACTGCTGTTTCCATCTGCCGCTCGTAACGAAAACCCTACAAGGTCCCATTTGGCTGAGACGACACGCATAACAACAGCGCCCTGCCATAAAGAGGTGTTTGCGCTGAAACCCTCCCCACTTCACCACCAAGGCCTGCTGCTCAAGATTGCACAGGGCAGGGATCCTGCTGAGCGGCTGATTAGAAGTGGGTTCAAGTCTAAGCAACTGAGCTTGAAGGAGTCTGTGAAGGCTGCAGAGCCTGCGCACGTCGGCCCCCATTTGGATCCCTGTCAGATTCCCTCTTGTGCGTGCAGTACTTTCTACGTTGCGTACTCAAATCCTGGTGGCGATAGAGGACCTTGCAAGTGACTTTTCCGCGGCTTTTAGGTCTCTGACTGGTGAATACTATATACATGCTTGTTGACAGAACAGGCCGGCCGCGCTATGCAATCCCTAGGAGATAGTCACCCCGTTAGTGGTCCGTTTCGCCAGTGAACAGCTCAGAGATCCATGGCTGATGAGGACCGTTCTAGAGACCCTAGCTGCGGCCCAGAAGAAACGCATCCGACGGCAGAGCCTTGTCTAAGTTGCTGTTAAACCAGCTAGGTGGCCACCTAGCCTTGTTCCTTAGCTCTCCTGCGAATCGGACCCTGGGAACGAGAGAGCCAAGTTGAGCGGCCCTGGTAGTAAGCCACTGCAATACTGCTGCGGGCAGCGCTGTGTTCAGCCGGTGCCATTGTCACACGTAGCCAGCGCGCCCGTCCCGGTGGGCTGGAGGAAACACGGCAATGCATCATCACCAATTCCGCAACGCCATCAGACTCCCTGATAGGTCAATCCGCGACTTGGTCGAAGGCCATCTCACACCTACAGTAGTATTGCACTTTTCTAACAAGTCACTAGCTGAGAACGAAGATTCTCTCCTTTTGCTCAGCTGCACCTTTACCGACCCCCGTCTGATGATGTGCTGTGCTGGACAGGACAACGCAGCAGTGGAAGCTATACCGCAGTGTGATATTGGAAGAGGGGAGAAAAAAAAGTCTTCCGTGACACACAGGGGGGCCTGGAAGGTTCGCGGCTCACCGACAAAGGCATGTTCCGAGTCCCCCTTGGCGTAGGCGACGACAATGCGGTCCACCAGGTTGTCTGTCTGCCTCGCCGACTTTTCGTGTCCCCGGGGTCGCACCCTTACGCAACAATGTCTCTCAATCTCAAATCTCAACCAGACTCGGAACTAGAGATTCCATCGACTCACAGTCATTCATCCCGATTTCTCATTTAAAATCACGGGTAATTAATCTGTATTCTGTATGGAGTACGGACATACTCTGTGCATACTCCGAACAGGTCGTCACGGTTCACCAAACTCAACTCAGGGTTCTGGGGTCCTCAGGCCAGGCAGGATCCCCCCCATGCCAAAGCCTTCATCTTGATTGTTCTGGAACTTGTCGTGACTATTGACCCTTTACACCTCCTGACAAAAGCGAAGAGGCACGCTCTCCACTTTATTGCCTCTCTTGTCGGCTCTCCACTGCCATTTAATGAGTTGAACGGATCATGGCTCGAGAGGCAAATCAAAGCAAGGGCCTGCGTATCCGGGATGTCTTGCAGTTTCCGTTGATGGAAGCCAGGGCCTGGGTTGCTGGGCAGATATGCCGCTGGGCTGATCTCCTCTCTCCCTTGATGGTTGGAAATCCATTTGTCAACCCGTTGCTGCTGGCTTTCACTGATCAGGCGGGAAGCGTGATCGATCTGCAATCGCCCGTCTTCTCCGCGTTGTTTCCCACTGGGCCACATCCCACATCCCGGGCAATCCTCGGTCCCGTGCCTCCCTTTGCATCAAAGCAAGAACGAACTGCCAAGCACCAACTTACTTACTTACCTACCTGCCTGGGAAGATAAAATTCAACAGCCGCCAAGTTAATGCACAGTACAAATTCCCTCCTACATCTACAGCTACATCGTCGTCCTGTTCTCATCCAGTTTTACGCTTCTTGTTGGCTTCAAAGACGCTTGCGCACAACGAGGCTTACCTCCCTGCATGCTCCTCATCTTCAACGGCGGCGCATAGGCCGGCAGCCGGAGGCGATTATCCCGTAGCACGGCATTACTGGTGTCAGCAATCCTATCCGCAGATGCCACGCTAAAAAAACATCACGTTATACTAGGGAAGTCGATAACGGAGACCCTTGACGAAGGCAGGCGCGAAGCTTTTTAAAGAAATATATCTTTTATTTATATTAATATATCATTACCCTAGATAGCAGTAAGGCAGGCTAACCCTACAGAGGCGCTATAAGGACCCTTTGGGGACCCTACCGGGGGCCTTCTGCGGAGGGCTCCTTGCTATACTTATAGAGTCTCCTTTTTATATTACTAAGGGTAGATAGTTTATATCTACCGCCGTTCCGTATCGCGTATTCTTGCTATAATACTACTATCTACTTATATTATAATTACTAAGAGATTAAAGGTAGTATCAAATATAATACTATCGAGTCGTTTAATTCGCGAAATAGCAATATATAATAACCCGTTTTAGAAATCCCTCTATAATATATTTATAATAGCTCTCTCGAGCGTTATTCCCTAAGATTTACATATAGTAATACTATACGCTACTGTAATAGCAAACTAATTATAGCTATTGGCAATATTATTCTTAAAAAAATCGCAATAAGACTAAAATATCGGTATAATAGTTAGTAAGAGAGGGTCTTTAAGGAAAGAAAGGCTTAAATACCGGTCGAACTTAACTAAGATGATAAAAGAAAGCTCTGAGCAAGGGTTATCAATATCTTAACGCTACGGGAGGTTAAAAACAATACCTACTGCGCTATTTACAAGCCCTATTTCTATCGATAGGTTCTTAGTTAATATAACCCGAGCGCGGATATATAAGAGGATCCGATTCTAAAAGTTACCGGCCGTTATAGAGTTAGCCTCTTTAGCCTTTATACTAATGTTCTTAGTAGCTACCTAAGTATAAGGTAGCTGAAGACGCTCTATATAATCTGGGTTACATACCTTAACCCAGGCGTTAGTTAGATATATATATATATAGCGTTATTAAAGCTACGAACCTCTTATATAGAAAGGCTTAACTAAAAACGGGTATATAGGAGCTACTAGTAGTTAAGTTACGGTCTATTAGAGTGTAGAGCGTCAAAGGCAAGGCGAAAGGCCGCCTAGTCATCGCTCTCCTAGCGAATAACCTCCCCTGATACTATAGTCTTATCAAACTAAAGGTCATATATATAGCTTTATAAGTTATAATATAACTTTAGGTTCTTATCTTGATATAGCGCCTTCTCTATAACTAGTAGTAACTAGTAGAAGTCTCTTATAATATTATATTACGGCTACTAAAAAACTAATCTTAACAGCTAGAAAAGACTTAATATAGGCGTAAATCGATATTACTTAATATTTATATACTAATTATGAGCCTCTTATCAATAATAATATATTAAATAGAATAGAGCTATACTTAGAGGTTAGAGAGCTTAGTTAGTAGGAGAGGGGGTAGTTCTTTACTACCTTTAGTAATAGGTAGGTAAAGGAGATAGTATATTATAATACTATTAATTATATTAGCTACTATACCGGTCGGAGTAGCTATTAAAGACTAACTTATATCATATATATATACTTATATTAATTATTCTCTACTAAGGGGCTCCTTTCCCCTCTTTTATCTTGTTTCAAGTTATATCGTATATCGGCCTATAATTAGTCTAGCTACTTTCCATATTAGGTTAAATATTATGTTATTATATAATTAGATAATATATAGAATGCCCTCTTTAATATACCCCCTTAGGGCTACCGGCTATAGCTAGCCTAACAATACCTTTATAAGATATTCTATAGATCTTTTTTCTTTATTATCTCTTCTAACTTAGCTTAGTTATTAATAAGCTCTCGGCACTTATATTCCCGTAGGACTTATTATATATTTTTTATATTTAATTAATTAATAAAAGTTCTAAACTACTCCTTTGCTAGACTTTTTATAAGCCAATTAGCTATTATTTCCGCAGTTAGTATATAGGTAACATTGATTCTTTCTTAGGCGACCTCTTAGCGTAATTAGTAATGACATATATTAATATACTTAAGCTATATTTAAAGCTTTATAAGTTCCTCGTTAACTAGTCTTATAGTTTAAATATTAATGTACTAAACTCTTACTCTCGGGGCCGTCTTTAGTTATAAAGCAAACTTATAATTATAATTATTTAATTAAGTAGTAAAACTTATAGCGAAGACATTAATTGGCTAATAAAAAGAGCTTCTTTTAGGGCGCTCGAGAGCGCGAGGAGCTCTACCTCCGTTGTTAAAGTAATAAATATTGTTTACTTATTAGCTCTCTATATAATTATACTATTAAATAACTTTATTAAAAAAGCCTAAGAGCTATATTAATTAATTAAGTTATTATTAAAACTTATATTAGAGGCGACTTCTAGTATATTAGTTAGGCTACCTAGCTCCGCCTTTAACTTAAGTTATAAGTAATAAGTTAAGAATAGGTATCTTAGAGCCCGGTCTATAGCCTTCTAGTATTTTAATACTAGGTTCTAGTTAAATCGGGCGAGATAGCTTTCTATAAAAGCTATATCTAGCCAAGTTATTACTACTATATAGAGAATCGTGCTTATTTTATATTAGTAGATCGCTACCTCCGTAATTAGAGCAATCCTTTCGTATAGAAGTAGCTTGTTTTTAGTTATAGGAGTTAGTAGTATTAGTGTATTGTTAGTAAGTAGCTTGCTTATTTTATTTAAGTATTATAAAGCCTTTTCGTAATAAACTAATTATAAGAGCTAGATCTTCCTTTAGCTTCGATCTTAGATAATCTCAATTCCAAGAAATTATTATAGGTGTTTTCTTCTTTCAAGAAAGTATCGAGTCTATAGGTAGTTAATTAAATAATATACCTCCTCTTAATCTTCTTTTTAGAAGGCTAAGATATAGTTATTAATATAGAAGAAGAAAGTTATTCTATTTTTCTACAAGTAGTAATTCTCCCCTATTACTTCCTAAAAGCCTAGGGCCGTAAGGCTCTTCTTAAGATATTATTACTAGAGGAGGGGTAACTTATAAAGGCTATAGAGAGCTTTTCTTAGTTTAATTACGTAGCTCTTCTCTCTATACCTTAGTGGTATCTATATATAAATAACCTCGTTGATTAAAGCTCTTATAAAGGTATTAACTGCGTTATATTAGAGTAGCTCTATATTAAATCATGCTATTATTATAATTAGGACTTTAAATAATATACTTATAAGAGTAGCGGCGTATATTTCTTAAAGATCTCTTAGTTATCAATCCATATATATTACTAGCCTTGCCTTAAATCTAATTAAATAACTATGCTTATCGAGCTTATAGATATATACCTAGTGGTAGCTTAAAATCTATTATCTAGCGGCTTATCTTTATAAGAATTTCTCTTATAACCTAGCTTACTTATGTCTTTATAAGTGGCTTTTTTCTACCTCTTTAAAATCCTCCCTATTAGGATATATTACTAGTTAACTATATGAGGGGAGAGGATAAAGTTTCTTTTAGTGGGCATTAAGGCGAGCTCTTTTTTTAGGCTATATTAACTAGCTTTTTTCTCCAAGTGCTAAGCTTTCTTTGTATAGTGCTCTTAACTAGGGTTTTATTTACTCTCAGCTATATAATACTAGTGAACTATTACTATTAGAGCTCTAGTTTAATACGCTTGAAGCTAAAGTATTCCTATTAAAGTTTCCTAGGAGCTCTCCTTATAAGGGGGTATAGGGTTAGCTAGATTATATATACCACTATCTTAAGGCCTCTTCTTATCTTTTCCTTAGACTTGCTCTTACTATAAACGCGGCTTTTTATAATATTCTAGGAGTTACTAGGACCCCTTCTTTTAATTAATTAGATAATCATATACCTTTATTACCGCCTACTCCGAGCCTCGGAATAAATTCTACTTCTAGGGAGTCTCGTAGTATTAGTATATACTTAAATATTAACTTAGTATATGTATTATTCTATTAAGGAGTGTTTCTTTGGGGTTTAGTATACTTAATAACCTCTTCTACTTCCTTATTAGTATCTTACGTAACCTTTAGATTACTACTTATCTTAATTAGTTCCTCCATTTGCTATTTATAGCGTCGAGGTTTATCTCTCTAATCTTATCAGCTAGCTAACCCAAGTTTCTGCTAAAATACTCCTTCTGATTAAAGATTATATCTCTTGTTATAAAGACCTTATTTTTTAGTAGGTTCTAGATATAAAACGAGTTCCTCAAGGTATATCTAATAAGGTACCCGATCTATACCCTCGGGGTAAGCTTCTTACAGCGCTAGTAGCTAAGCTAAGTATTACTAGTTATTATTTATACCTTATACCCGTAGGATTAAAGATGCGATAGATCCAGCTTAGCTAACGGGGAGTATTTGCTTAATTGGAAGTAATAGTAAAATAGTTTATATAGCGATTTCTACCCCCTAGAGCTAGATAGGGTTCTATAATATAAGTAAGTAGTATATATAGTAATCTTAGACTAGAGGACCTCGGGTAACTTAGCCCCTATCCTTATATAATAAGGCTTCTCTTTAATTACAGCCTTAAAACGCTTAGCACCCCCGTTCTAGGCCTATATATTAGTTGATAAAGGGTCTATAATAATTCCCCTAGCCCGAAGTATGTGATTAATCTATAGGTATTTTAGTAGTTCGTTATGTATCTCGATTCCCTTAATCTTTATTCTATATTATATTTCAATTAGTATAAGGTAGTTCTTAAGGGTAGGGTATAGGATGTGTATAGTTCTTTCTATAAGGTAGTAGTCTTATATATAGCCCGTAACCCGGTATAAAATTATCATTACTAATATATACCCTTTATAGCCGCGTTCTATATCGTAGAAGTCAATTATAATATATTTTCCTAGCTTAGCAAATACTAGCGCCTCTCTTAGCGCCTGTTAGACTTATTGGTATATCTTACCCTAACCGTAAGTGTTATAGTCTTTAGTATAGATTAATTAATTATTTAATAAACGAATGCCTCATATAGAGTTTATAAGCTTATGAAGTATATCTTAGCCCGGGTAGCTAAGGCGTTAGTACTAAGTCGCCGAGTTGCTCTAAATTAGCTTCTTCCGTGCATATATAGTATACTTATTATATCGACGGGTAACCGGTACTAGATTATTATCTAGCTATAGTGCTGCTATTATTATAGTATCTTTAGAAAGAGGTCAGTAGTTAAGGACCTGTTAGTTATACTTCTCCTTGATATTATAAAGGTAGCTATAATTCTACTTCCTTAGATAGTTATTTCCTAGGCTCGTATTCTATTAAATACCTCGCTTTTTAAGCTTCGAGAAAGAGACGAGGTTACTTATAAAGTCCTTATAGTATATACTATTAAGTTAGATAGTTATTAAGCGTTTATCCTTACTCTTTATTCTTAAGTTTACTAAACTATAGCTATTGATATAAACTAAGCTTATTCCTACCTATAAATAGTTTCTTTAGGTAGCTCCTCAAAGGGATCTAAACTATATAATATTATTAAAAATATATATAGTTATACCTAAGTCTAGTATTACTAATTTCTTAAGGCTATACCTAGTTAAAAATAAGTGGAATGTAGCCTTAGCCTTCCTCTAGTATTAGCCAGTTAGTTATTTTTCTCTTCCTTAGTCTTTAACTATCTAATTATATCTATAAGCTTATTATTTAATTAAATGCAATAAGTAATTATAGCTAACTATAAAATTATTATTCTCCTCAACCTAGTAAGGCTTCTTTTGTTCAAAAATATAGAAGTAGTCTAATAGCTTGCAACCGCTACTATATGCTTTATAAGCTCTTCGCTAGAACCTATCCCCGGCGTTCTTATACTTCATAGGGATGCTTAAGCTTCGATCCTCTTATTAGTTAGCTCGTCTATTGCGGCCGTAACCTTCTTAGCTACCTTATCTACATAGGTATCTATTTGATAGAGTTAACTTATCTTCCTTATATATAGAGCTCTCTTTTCTTTTTTCTTCTTCTTTAGTTAGTCTAAAAGCTCCTCCTTTTGTCTTTCTTTTAGTAGTAGGCTTTTCGTCCTCTACTTTTTTGTTAAGAAAATGCTATATATCCCTTAATAATTCCTTCGTTATAAGAGTATTCCAATTAATTAACCCTATCTAGATTACTTTATATAAAAAGACCTAGCTCTTTTAAGAACTATTTTTGAGCGCTTTAGTAAAGTTGGCAAACTAACAGCTTACTTTTTTTAGATCTTTAAACCCGGCGTTAATAAGCTCTATATATATATAATCCTATATAATTAATCAGTCCCCGGTCTCTTTCTTATTAGCGAGCCTCTTATAATAAGGCTGCGCAATTATTTTATTATATAGCTTTTTAGTGTGGAGCTTTTAGTTAAGGGTATCTATCCTACCTTTGGCTGAAGGTTATCATAATATTAGTTGATACTTATATCCGCTATATAATAGAGCTTCAAATACTTTAGAACTACTACTTTACAAACCTAGGCTTATAGGCTATCAATATATTTAAGTAGAAGGTTATACTCTTTATTCTCTTATATATATTCGCTCGTTATAATTCTGTAGACTTCTCGATCGTCTAGGTATAGGTCTGCTACGGTCGCTATATAGGCCGAGGCTAATGTTCCCTTAGTATTGGTTACTTTCTCAAACTTAGAAAGTCGGGGCCGGCTTAGTAGGACTAGGGCCGCTATTAGGGTCTCCTCGTCCCTATTTTCTTTACTTTTAGGAGTATTGATATAGTCATATAGCTATAGCGTAGCTGCCTTTGATTTAAACTAGTTAGACTAGACCTTCTAGCTAGTAAGGGAATTAAGATAGATCTTACTATTTAAGGTGGAGCGCTTCTCGGAAGAGAATATCTTACCTTTTAGTTAGTTAGTATTTAATCAAATAATTTAAATCTCGTTACGTAATTATCATATAGGTTATTCTACTATTAATTATTAAAGACTGTGTTATATATATATGCTTATATTGATTATTCTCTATTAAAGGGCTTCTTGTCCCTCTTTTATTCCGTTTTGGGTTATGCTATATATCGGCCTCTAATTAGTCTAGCTACTTTTTATATTAGGCTGAATATTATATAATTATAGGATTAGATAATATATAGGATGCCTTCTTTCATAGTAGCCTTAGCGATAACTAGGGCGCCTAGTGAAAGCTATTATAGCCTTCTGATAATAGTATATATTATAAATAACTTTCCTAAACCGCTTTAGCTATTGACTTAGAGTAGAAGCGGCAGAAAGTCCCGGTAAGTAGGATTAAGGGTTTCTTTTAAATAATAAGAAAAAAGGTTAAAGACAAGCCTCTAGTCTACGTTTAAGGAATTGAAAATACTATTAGAGCCCTTATACATATTGTAAGAAATAAAAGAGTCTTTAATATTTATTTAATACTCCCTACCGAGCTCGGGAGGTTCTAGAAACCTTCCAATATAATTATGCTAATTATAATAAAGGTCGAGGTCGCGGGCACCTAATAGGTCGATATTCTCTATATCCAAATCCTACTATAGTAGCTACTTAGTAAGCTTATTTTAGTCCTCGACTATAAAGTCCTCTTCGAAGATTTCTTTCTTGAATTTAGCAAGGGGCTAGGGGGGGAGGTTACTATGGTAATTAGGATTATAGAGACCCTTGTATACGAGCTAGTAGTATATATACGCCTTAGAGAATAAGTTAAAGGTAGTTTCTTATACTATTTTAAGCTAAGTAGTATTATAATAAGGATAGCTAAGAAGTAGCTTAACTTAGTAGTAGTCTTATTAACCTAGACCCTCTAGATCGGGCTTATACCGGGGGAAATAATTAAAAATATTAGGTTTAGCCCGAGGAAAGCGCTTCTAAAGCCAGCGGCTAAGTTAATAGTAGTAAGGAACTAGAAGTAAGAGAGGGTTCCTAACCTTTATCTTGAGTTATATACTTCTAGTATAAGAAAAGGTTAGTTACATAGTGCCGTCCTCTTGGATTAAAGTTAACTCTATCTATACCTCTACAGACCGGCAGTCTATTAATCGGGTAACCTAACTTCCCTCTTATAAGAGTAAATTTAAAAGAAGGTAGTATACCTCTATTGTTAACTAGTCGCGCTTAGAGGCGAGCTTATTTATAAACTTAGAGGCTAGGTTAATAACTAGCTGGTTACTACTAATAAGGGGGATAACCTCGCAAATAACCTTATTAAAGCTCTAGGTCTTAGTCTCGGCTTTAGAGGTATACTTAGCTAGATATCTAAGTATAGCCTAGAGCGATATATAGGAAGAGAAATCGTAGTTAGCGAGCTAAGAGAGAGCGATTAGTTAGTTATAATTATTAAGGTTAGGGTCGTTCTATACCCCGTCGTATAATTAATATTAGGGGTTAAAACGAAAGGTAACAATAGCTTTATTATAAAAGAAGCGGGGGAAATAGAAGCGGGGGAAATAGAAGCGGTGGGAGTTTTCCTTAAAGAATTATATATTTTCTAAGCGTTAATACTATAAGTAATATATATCTATATAATATTATAGTTAGACGCGGTTAATAATATTAGATAGTAACTAGAAGAACGGGGTATTGCTTAAAGAAGCTAATAGGTCGGTATTCCTACGAGGAATAGCTCTTTCAAACTTAAGATTAAATATAAAGGAGAGGCCCTCTTAGAAGCTAACGAATATCTATATTACCTTTGGTATATAAAGAGGTATCGGAGGGCTATTCTTAAGCTAAAAGAGACCATAAATATATGTACTTCCTCTTACCTGCTACTTATACAGGCACTAATAGTCCTTGATATTAAACTTAAGCCTTAAGACTCTCTCTAAAAAACTTGTGAACTAGACGTAGAAGTAATATGTAGCAATATATAGGTTACCGCGAAGGTTAATATAGGCTATCGCGGGTCGGGAGCAATAACTAGCCTACTACTACTTATTATACCGAGGTATAAGCCTTTAGAGGCATTCCTAGTATAGGTTAATAGCTAGGAAGGTTATAAAGTTACTTGCGTAGCTGAGCCTATAAATATAGGCTTCGAGCTACTGTTGATAGCTACCCTAAAAGGGTTAAGGGCCCTAAAGGCTACTAAAATAATATATAATTAAGTTAAAAAGAGCCCTAGATTTAGGTGTATTATTACTAAACGCTTAATGTAGCTCTTAGATATCTATAGCTTTATTATAACTAGCGCTAGGCTGCCTTACAAAAAAGGTACTATACTAGTTAACTTAGCATTATATAAGTATATTAATAACTATATAACAGAAGCAAGGGTACTATATAAAACAAGTATTATACTATTTTATAATATACTTGATATACTCGCTATATTTAATAACCTTTTATTAAGATATAGTAAAATCCACCTTGCTATTTAAATAAAGGGTAGGGAAGGCAAGAGATAGTAAAATTTACAATTGGTTAAACTTATTAAGTAGTATTAATTTAATAAAAGGTATATTAAGATATATTCTTAAGGGGAGCTAGTAGTAATTCTAAGGTAAAGCTCCTTCTAGTTAAGACTATAATAGATCTAGGTCTATCTAGGAAATGATAAAATTTAATATAGCGGTTCTATTATAGTTATTAGCTTCTAGGAGGTTATTATTAGCAAGCTTATCCTTAATTATAACCTTATTAATATCCTTAGTAAGTAGCTAAGCTATAACGTCTTAGTCTATAGGTTACTAACCGAGCTAAGCCTTATTGATATCGATATTACAGTAGCTTAAGTAATAGGTAATAAGATATTATAGCTAGGCACGAATATAAATCTAGCGTATACAAAATTAGCTATAGAATTTTCGAATTATATACGGTTAGCTATTAGCATTCTGCGGCCGTAAGATAATAATATTGAGGTCTAAGGGTAGGAGAGGTAGCTATAAATATATACTATTAGTATTACGAAGGAATTTCATAATATAACTACAATACCGATTCTAGTAGCCACGGTATTAGAAAACCTATATATAAATATAAACCCGTACAATAAGTATCTTCTAGATCTACAATAGCTAGAGAAGGCCCTTAGTAATAGACCCGAAGTCTAGGGTATTCTCTTGTAAGAAGAAAAAGGGTCTACAAGACCTTTATTCTTATTATATTGGCGGTAATAACAATAGACCGAGTTTACTAAGCTTATATTAAACTACTAGCGCTTATAACAAGAGTAGTGCTCTATTAGCAAAGAGCTTAAATATAACTACTATCAAGAAATAAGCTTATAATCTTTATTGCTAATAGCTATAGCCGAGAGGTCTCTAGTAGAGATAGGCTAAGCTACTTAAGTATATGCCTAGTTAACTAGCTATAAAGACTGTAAGGTTAAATAGGGATTTAGTTAAGGGGTAAAGGGGAGAGGGGGAACATCTCGGGCGCTTTACTATTAAGAGGCAAGAGCTTTCTTTTAGTAGCTTACGAGAGGTAAGCTCGCGAGAGGTAAGCTCTATTAATTAGAAGGTAGAAGTAAGGGGGTTCGGTAACTATATTAGCTCTCGGGGTTGAGACTTAGGGGTAGAGGGCTAGGCGATAAGAGTAAACAAGAAGAATAATATAGCTATTATATCCTAGGTATTAGAGGGGGCTATAACTTATTATAATAAATGAAGCAATTCTACTAATAAATCTAGGCCTAGAGGATTAGTTTTGTATACCGTAGTTATAATTAGAAACGACTTACCTATTCTATATATATATACCTCAACTGAGGGCTCTCTTAGCTATTAATACTATAGTAAAATGGACGTAATATAGTACCCGAGGCAGCCTCTATATATTACGCCTAGGTAAGGGACTAAATAGCTTCCTAGCCTTGATTATAATACTATTACTACCGTTTATAGCAAGAGAGGTAATTTAAGATTTATTTACTTATATTGTATAGATTAATAAACTCTTTATTAAGCTTTGTAGTCTTATAATACGTATAGTAACATAGAAGGAGGTACTCTAAATACTCTATTTTAAATAAGAAAATAGTAATATAATTACAATTATGATAATCCCTATTATTAAGTTATTCTAGGTTATTATAAAAAAATTACAATAATTAGCCTAATATATATATAGCGAGCTAGGATTTAATTTATAACCTTCTTAAGATCGAGGGACCTCTTAAGGAATTACTATAATAGATCTTATAATAACGGTCTATACTTCTTCGTGCGTTTAAGAGAGAGGCTTTATATATATTATCTGCCTATAGTTCTTAAAAAGGAGGATTAGGGGTTTTTTTTTTTTTAGCTAACCGTAGCTCTAGGAAGGAGGCTTAGAGGGGGGTTCTAAGGCTTATAAAAATTGCTAGTAGACTTTAGAACTATATAACTCGCTCAATATAAAGAAGTTATCTTATAGAGGCTATTGCAGTAGTATTTAGTAAAGAATAAAGATATAAGAAAAAGGTTAAGAAATTAGAAGTAGCGCGAGAGGTAGGGGGAAATACCTAGCTATAAGAGTAGCGGTAAATAAATTTTATTAGCTAGCTTCTTGTTATATTACCTAGATTAGATAAATACCTTAAAATAGAGGAATTAGGTATGGTTTAATATATAAAGCTTAGGGGGGGTAGTATTATAAAGATCGTATTAAGATAGTATTTTACAGAAGGGGGAAAAGTAGGAAAGATAGTAGAAAGTCTTAATATAGAAGGTAGTATAGACGGACTAATCGACAAAGAGTACTAAAACGGAGACTAATAAGATCCCTAAAAACTACTTGTAACTTATAAGAACTAGGAGGTCCTATAAAGAAAACCTTAGATTAAATAAAGCTAGCTTTCTTAGTAAACTAATTAAAGCTTCGCTTTAATCATTAATCTATCACAGAGCCCATGTTCATCAATGATGCAGAACGAAAGGCCCTGGTTGCATTTTCGGCGACTACCCACGTTGTTCACCACCTCATCAAACAGACACTCCGCACAAAAGCCTGTCCACCGCCGACCTACGGAGAGAGAGGGTCAAGGGACCAGGCCGAGACCTGCATCTGGATCATCTGGGGCTTCCGAGACCCAAGAAGGCCCACGGTTCACGTCGCTCGCCGCTAGATGTGCTGAAGCGTTTTCCGTCATGTCTATGAATCCACCGAATCCACAGAAGAAGCTGCTGCAAATTGCATCTCGTACTCTGTACCTCGAGGTACCGCGCACTATCCGTACGTACTTGGGAGCCCTGCCTCTAGCCTCTTGGACATGCACGACTTGGCCGCTGGTGCAGCCTCACCGACGCGTCTTGAGATTAAGGGTCCCACCTTTTGTTTCCAACGACGGGCCTTGGAGCTTCGGCTCGAAAAGACGACACAGCGCTCAGCCGTCTTGATCCGATTGAGTGAGTGTTGTGCCCATCCCATCCTCTTTGGGCAGCCATCCTATGCTTGCTTACCATCACATCTCATCCCATCCTGTCCCATCCCATCCCATCAGCCTGCCCCTTCTCGCCAATCTCGCCGCGGGAAGATCACCAGCCCAAAAAAAGACGCGCAACCCCTGTTAACCTTTCTTTCCCCCTTTCATCAGACAAGAGGGAAAACAAGTGTGTGCGCGCCGTCTCACCCTCCTGGACATTTTGCCTTTCCCCCCCTCATCCAGGTGCTATTCATCATTAATGCAAACTGACCAGCCAACCTTGTCGAGCTGCGCCTCGAGGCATGAACATTGGTGCAGCTGCGGCCGTGAGGAGAATACATTGCGACTTGTGTGCATGTCTGAAAGTAGCACAACATTCCACGCTGTCATGAGTCCAGCTTTCTCATATGCTGCAAATGATACTGCGGCAGAGTGGATTGGGGATATTAGATCCTGTGGGAGTGTCCACTTGCTGCTGTGTCACTTTGGTCTATCTGTTGATGATATCAAATCATCTCAGGACTCCCGCAGCTCGGTTACGCCCATACGGATCCGAAGACGCCCGTCATACCTCTGTCATCTCACAGAGCCCACATTGCCAAACACGGCACAAACTACATTATCAGTTCATATTGCCATGTACCAACCCACCATCCGATAGGCGCTCACGACAACACCGTGCCTCTTCGCTCGAGGCGCAACCAGCCCTTGCCAGCTTCTTCTGCCGGTTGTTCCAATCCTGGACTGCGGGAAATGGGATCCTCGGCCATGTGCTTTGCATGACCTCACCAACAAGCAAGGGTGACGCGATCGGGGGTCGAGCAGTTTGTTGATTCATCAACGCTTCTTTGATTTAGCACGTTGCTGCTGCTGCTGCTGCTGCTGATGCTTGCCGCCGGCTCCTGCGGAACAGCTTGGCAAAAGACCCGAGGCTGCACTCGGCCGTGGACTCGGGGAAAAGTCAATTCCAAAGTTTCCTTCGCCTTATTTCAGTCATTCGCCATTCACGGCACGTCCTTGAGGCTTGGGCTGAGAAACCCGTAAGCGAAGGACAATTCGTCAGCCCGAAACCTGGAACCAAACAAGGCGTTTGACCATCATTAGCGGTCTTTGCAGGGCGCGCTAGATTCATCCTGAGACAACCCTCATCTGAGTCAAAGAACACACATCCCTGCCGATACACGCCTGGAATAGTATCATCAGATGGCTGGTTAGGCAAGTTAGGCTTTCCACTGGAGCAAAGGAAGGCGGCGTATACTCCGTGACGAGCTTCATAACTATCATTTCAACGTGTTCCGCCACCGCAATATTCTAGTCACCCCAACCTCTTTCCATATTCATGGCCCAAGGCTCTCAGTCATCTATCTCTCTTTGGGCGTGGTCTTGACTCTCTCAGCCCACCGTCCACGCTCTCAGCCAGCCCCTCATCTCGTCCAAGCCGGGCCGCCGCAGGTCACACCCGGATCCAATACAGCAAGTCGGCCATCTCTGGGTATGAGTTCAAACAGTGAACGATTGCCTACAGAGTATCGGAAAGACTAACAATGCTTTCGCCATCTTCTTGCAATGCCGTCTGCTTGCACTGTGACCAGACAACCGACGGCATCATCAACATTAATGAATAAAGGATATCAACATCAGATACTAAACCCGCGCGCTTGTGTCCATACTTGTTTATCGCTTGGATACTCTACTCGGCACCCGATCTCCATTATATCTAGGCTGCATTCCCGCTTTGCCGTTTCGGCTGTTGCGAAAGCTCTTTGACGGAACCTTCTTTTTGTTCTTGCTGGTCAATGCCAAGAGCGTGCTAAGCGGGAGCAGCAAGATTCGCAATAGCCCCTTGAATGGCAGGAGAATCAGGGCGGTGAGAGACTCGATGGCCCATAGGAACACGTTCTTGTGTGACGCGCTGTTCTTTGCGGCACTCGCAGCAAGTGCGATAGCGTCGTCAAGTCTCGCATCGACCCCAGCGAATCGCGACTCGGTCTGGAATTGGAGAAGCGTCGCCTTCTTCTCGTAACGGCGTACTGCCCTGTTGAGAGCGTCGAGCTCCGGCTGGATGGCATTTCGCACATCGCGTGCCACGGCATTCTCCTGCTGCTTCGTTTTGGATGACTCCTGCTTGCTTCCCTGGGTAGGCGGTCTCTCTCCGTTGGTGATGCGGGACTCGAGCCGTTCTAGGCGTGCAAGGACCGCATCCAACTGCTCCGCATTGCCAGCTGTTTGAGCGCAGGAGGGGCTTCCTTGCACCACCCGCTGTAAGTGAAGCGTGCGTGACTGGACCAGCTTGATCATGTGGGAAAAGACCCGCAGCTCGGATACGAGAAGGAAGATGGTCAAGTTGTAGTTGGAAACAAGGCCCTCCGACGGGCGGCTGAGCTGAGATCGGATGGCGTGCAAGAGGTAGGCACCGATAAGGGGCAGGATGAAACATGAAAAGAGGGCTAGAATCTCATAAATGTAGAGCTCCGCCAGAGCTGCCTGCTGGTGTGTCGTGGGTTGCCTTTCATGCATCTCTTCTTGGGACTCTGGCTGCGTCTCCGCCTCCTCCGGCACGTGGTCGAGGTGCGACGCCTGTGCTGGCAAGTGAGGACCTGAGTCTACATCGCTATCATCCTCGATAACGCTGTCAGTTGAAACCTCGTGCCGGATGCGCACCTCCTGCGCTGAATGATACCACGTCCTAGTCATGAAAAGTGAGCATATGTTGCGTGTGCCGCCCTCTCTGTCTCTCTGACTCACCATGGCTGTGTTACAGACCAGTGTAGGAAGACACCGGCGAGGCCCAGGAGCATGACATCCGTGACCACAGCGCTGCCATTCTTGAACAGAATGCCCGCCAGGGCTGGTAGGAGAGCAAAAGCTAATGATAGCGACGCCAAGGAGGATTCGCCCCCTGGAGACAAACGCTCGGGACCACCTGGATCTCGAGCTTGGGGGTTGAGTATGTCGCGAGCCTCACTGAGGCTGTACTCTGAGAAGTTGGAGCTCCGCCGCGGCGGCATCGTCTCGACGACGGGCGACGAGGTCCTCGGCCGGCGGGCTGCAGCATCCTCGGCAGCGGACACGGTCATTGCACGTCGGAGCCCGTGGCCGGAGGGCGGGGCGGCGCTGAC
>JABFEP010000084.1:0-22774 GCA_013618265.1 Fusarium albidum
ATCGAGATAGCGCAGGAACCAGTCGACGTGGGGCTGGATGGCCTTTGCCGTGCTGCTCTCGCACAGGAACTCGCACGACGGGGCCAGGCACGTCAGCTGGTGCAGCACCGCGTCCATGCTCCCGCCCACGATCCCCCCCGTGTGCGAGGGCGACCAGATCTGCACCTCCATCATGGCCGACTCCCACGTCGCCTCGCAGAGCCCCGCGTGCGTAGGCTCCCCGGTCTCGGAGCAGATGAAGGGGCTGAGCGCGTGGAGCGACGCCCGCAGGGGTTCCAGCCGCTCGATGCTGAGCATCCCCGTCATTGTGCACCACCCGGAGATCTCCTGCGCGCTCGACACGAGAAAGTGCGTGATGTTGATGGCCCCGTACGGGTCGAACGCCGGGATCGCGCCCATGTCGCCGTCCGAAGAGAGAAAGTGCCGCACCGCGTCCGGGTACTGCACCGGCGGGCCCGGCTTCCCCGCCACCAGCTGCCGGTGCGCCCACTCGACCGACGACGGCGCCGTCCAGTAGTCCTCCGGGCACGGCAGCTCGTGCTTGATCTCGAGGTGCGACAGCTGCCGCGGGATGGACAGGAACTGGTACCATATCGTGTCGATCTGATGCGCCGCAAACATGGTCCGCTTGAGTGACTCGGCGCCGATGAACCCCCGCCACAGCGAGTCCAGGTCCTTTGTCGCCGCCGGCTCGGCTGATATCGGCTGCGCGAGCCCTCCCGCCCGCGCGAGCCCAATCATCTTGGAGTGCGTCTTGAGCCCGTACGCCGAGTTGTTCCCGCACAGGTACATCATGGCGTAGATCTGAAGAAGCAGGTACGCCTGCACCATCGACACGTTCTGCATCACGTTATCCGCCGTCTCCTCGTCCCGCGCGATCACCACCCGGGCCGAGTGGAAGCACCGCTCCGATAAAGTCACCCCCGAGCCCTCCTGGTCGCCGCAGTCGGGGTCCTCGCCGTATTGGTAAGCGAGACAGAGCATGCTGAGCAGCAGGTGGCTCGCCGTCTGGGAGGCGTCAAAGGTCGGTTGGTGGAGGAAGGGCGCAAAGGGCGATATGTGTGTGAAGAAGAGATGGCAGCCACGGGCCATCTGTGAAGCCGAAGGGGACCATTCTTCTTGTGCCGGCGGCAGGTCGAGCGATAATAGACTATTCGGGATGCCCTGGTCAAACGTGAAGGCGGCCAACGACGTGGTGGTGAACGAGGCAGAGTGAGGCATGGCGGCGGCGTGGATCTGGGTGTTGGGCTCGAGAAAGGGCGCTCCGAGTTCGAGGTCTGTGACGTCCTGGGCAATGGAGAGGCAATTCGTGTCGCCCATGGCCTGTGTGAATGGGGTCGTGATATTTCGTCCTTCCCCCTCGGGGGCGCTGGTGGCGAGGTTCGAGGTGTAGCTTTGGCTGTGCGACGACGACATGGACTCGTGGCGCTGGCTAAAGGGTCCATCCATCTCGGCATGATCATCTGAATGTCTCGGGCCAATATCCCACCCGGACGCCTGACTCTCGGCCAGCGACGGCGACGCGGCCTGGTCGTCCACCCCGGGAGGACTCCCGCTGCAGCTCGCAGTGCCAGCCGTGGGCGACTGCGAGTCCCGCAACCGCTGCTGCTGCTTCCTCCTACCAGTAGTCCTCCTATCCTCGTGGCCGAGATGCTTCCTCTTCATGTGGCGATGACGTAGGTCTGCGCGCGAAAAGGTGGCAGGGCAGAGGTCGCAAGGGAGCGAGGTCGCATTGGGCGACTTGGAGTGCAGGGCGGCATGGCGCTTGAGGTTCTCGTGGCGGGTGAAGCGGCTCTGGCAGACGAGGCACTGGAAGGGCTGGTATGTCGTCCGGGGTGTATGTGTTTCGACGGCGGTGGCAGACATTTTGGATCAGACCCTCGTCATCGAGGGAGAGAGAAAAGATGAATGCCGGAGTTGAAAGTGCGGAGGGCCGAAAAGAGAGAACGAGGGACGCAACGCAGGCCAGGGCAGGGCGCAGGCAGGGCAGGGCACTCACACACACTGCAGACGGGAAGGTGCCCCCCGCAGATTCCCCCTTCCCCGCAATCTCAGGGAAGCGGGTCGCCATGCCCCCTGCCCAATCGCCCCAATCGCTCGCTGGCAATTGGTCAAGCGAGGCGTGCCCTCAGGGTGGCCTTTATCTCTGACCCACTAAACAACGGCGTTCGGGGTCTCCTCTGGCGCGCTAGAACCCCTATCACGATGTCTTCAGTGGCTGCCTTTTATCGCAGGGCCACATTGTGGGTGACTTGATGGGGCTCGAGATAGCGTAGCCAAGGGTTCCATGCTCGCCTATTGAGCGCACTATTCATTCTCTCTATCAAGGAGCCACTCTTGCTATCACCTGCTATCTCCCCTGTCGCTATCGCAACATGTCATGGTTGCCCCATTATTTTCCGCCTGACGACGTGGCATCCTTGCCGAGTTGCCCGTACCTCCGCTAATAGGAGCCGGCGTAGCTCTGCATCACGTGGCCTCGGCCCAGCTCGGGTATAACGGGTCGGATGCCGCCCAACTTCAGCGGCCAAGAGCAATTGTTCAGGGGTTTTATGTAACAAAAACATTTGATATTGACAAAGGCATTTATTATAGACAGAAAGAGGCCACGTCAACTAAGCAGCAAGCCTAGCTAGAAGGCGCACGAAAAGAAGGTCCCTCTCCATTTCTCCAAGAATTTGCGCAGCTCTAGGGTAATCAGTACATCTCGTAGCGCCAGTTGAGGGCAACCATCTCCTCGGTGACGCCCCCCTTGATGACCTTTGCAATCTGCTCAGAGTCGCCAGAGTCCAGACGCTTGTTCTCGCGCAGGACCAGCCACCGGTAAAAGGTGATTGTGGCGGCAAAGATGAAGGCGCATCCCATCAGGGTGCCAAAGGCAGCGTAGAACTGAGGAGGCCCGTAATACAGGTAGGAGGCCCAGATGTTGGAGGTGCCGCCGATGGCGTTGACGAGGGCCGAGGCGGCGGCGCGCTTGGAGACGGGCCGGGCGAGGTGCAGGTTGATGGTCTTGTAGAGGAGCAGCTGGGGCCCGACAGAGGCGAAGGGGAGGATCATCATGGAGAAGTAGCGGGCGCCGATGCTGAGGGTGGCCATGGGGATGATGTACATGACGACGGCGGTGGCGATGCACATGAGGATGATGGGGAAGGCCGTGTTCCTGCTGTCGGACCACCACATGAGGAGGTAGTAGACGCCCGCGGCGAGGACGTAGGGAGGGGCCGTGAGGAGCAGGCTGACGGTCCTGTTGAACTCGAGAGAGGCCACGAGGGTGGGGAAGAAGTTTGCGATGGAGCCCTGCGCCTGGGAGAGCATGTTACAAAAAATGAGGAGCACCAGCTTGGGGTCGGTGAGGGCCTTGCGGAAGCCCTTCAGGACGCTCTCATTCTCTGTGCCCTCGGCGGCTCCGGCGTCGGCCTCGATGCGCCACACGGCGAGGTCCCTCTGGAGGGGAGTCAGGATGCGGCTGTTGTAGGGGAACTCTGGCATGAAGAAGGCGCAGATGGTGCCGATGCCTACGGTGGCGACCCCCTCGATGATGAAGAGCCACTGCCAGCCGCGGATGCCGTGCGCGCCGTCGAGCTGGAAGACCGCCGCGGCGAAGAGCCCGCCAAAGGCGTTGCCAACCTGCTGGGCAATGTACAAGGCCGCGATGCGCTTCCCTAGCTCAGTCTTTCTGTACCAAGCCGAGAGATAGTACAGCGCCCCGGGGAAAAAGACGGCCTCGGCGACACCGAGGATGGCCCTCACGGCGAGGAGCTGCCCGTAGTTCTTGACAGCGGCGGTGGCTGCCGAGATGGAGCCCCAGATGATGACGGCGACGCAGATGTACATTCCCGGGCGGGGTATCTTTGTGATGAGAAGGTTGCTCGGGATCTGGAAGGGAAGGTACCCGACGAAGAGGATGGAGATTGAGGTGGCGAACTGCTCGGTCGTCATGTTCAGGTCGTCGGTGATGCCCTGCAGCTTGGCCGCCGCGAGGTTCTGCCGGTCGATGTAGTTGAGGATGTACAGGATGCCGATGATGGGCAGGATGATGAGGTCGAGCTTGCGCACGAGCTTCCTGTCGAGCTCCCTGATCTCGTCCTGGCTCAGCTGGACGAGGGACTCGGGCATGCGCTGGTACGCCGTGCTGGTGCCCTCTGCGTGGGACGACTTGCGGCTCTTGGCCGGTTCGTCGAGGCTGGCTGACATGCTGAAAAGTTGTCAAGTATAGAGAATGTCAAGGACGAATGATAAAGAGTCCTTTACAAAGATCATTGCCGTTTTTCTTTTTCCGCGATCATCGGGGCGTTTTTAAATGTCGGTTTTGCTCGCATGACAGGTGACAGATAACAAAGATAGCATCATGGAGAACCGGGGGAGATTAGCACACGAGGAGGAGGAGCCGCCCTCGCGCTAGCGCCGGTCTGCTGGGAGACCCTAATCCGGGGGCGGAGTCTCTTAGCTGTCGGAGGAGCTCATGGCCTAGGTCCTAGTTGGAGTGAGGAGCTCCTCCCGGTGGGGTGTGGTTGGCGGGCAGATCCCTGCGTGGGAGGACGGCCGGGGTTGCATGGAGATGGAGGACGGGTATGCGAGTGCACATCTCAGATGGCGGCCGGAAACAAATAAAAGACTAGGTAATCATCTCCTGACCATGCATCACCTCGCTGTTATCCCTGTCTATCATCCCTATCTCTATCCCTATCTCTCTATCTATCTCCATCTCATCATGTATCCCACAGCCCACACAACCACCGTTGACAACCCTCGCCTGCGGTTCCTCAACAAGATCAAGGCAGGCGAGTTCCCCCTCATGACGTTCGTGGCCATCCCCTCTGTGCGTCAGGCCCAGATCGTCGCCCTCACGGGCCTCGACGGCGTCATCCTCGACTGCGAGCACGGCCACATCGGCGACGACTCGATGCACAACTCGGTCGCTGCCATCTCCGCCCTGGGCGTGTCCCCCATCATCCGCATCCGGGGTCCAGCCCACGACATCATCAAGCGGGCCCTCGACACGGGAGCCCACGGCATAATGGTGCCGCAGATCAACAATGCGGACGAGGCGAGGCAGATTGTCGCCTCGGCAAAGTTCCCTCCCCAGGGAGTCCGCGGTCAGGGGTCTGCGTTCCCTGCTATCGGCCACGCTCTTACTACTCCCGAGTACATGAAGTCTGCCAACGAGACCATTGTCACCATGATCCAGATAGAGACAAAGGCGGGAGTTGACAATGTCGAGGAGATCTGCGCCGTGCCAGGCGTGGATCTGGTGTTTATTGGCCCTAACGACCTTGCGCAGTCTCTTCTGGGGTATGTCCCCGCGAGGGGAGACGAGCCCGAGTTTGTTGCGGCGGTTGACAAGATTATCGCGGCGGGGAGGAAGCACGGAAAGTGGGTTGGACGCATGGTCAACAATGGGGCGGCGGCCAAGGAGGCGAGGGAGCGGTATGACACTGTTGCCATTACGGGGGATACAAAGGCCATTCAGAACTGGTACATTTCCGAGTTTGAGATTGCGAGGTCATAGGATGGGGAGTAATGATATGGATGACTACGATTAGACATAGATTTCAGTTTCAATGATCAAGGGAATCAAGAGTGGACTAATGACTTCTAGTAGAGGCTGAAATAAACACTGAACGTTGGAGTGAATAAATGCACCATGGTCATGATGAACTACCACTTTGTACGAGAGCTCCCATGATCGGCACCAAGCATGCCCCGATGTCGGGCCCGAGGAGCCCCTCCAGCTTCTCCGCACTTGTTCCGCGCCAGTATATAATGCTCCTGCTGTCCCTTACTGGCCATCTCACTGACTGTTCATCTGCCACCATGACTACATACCACATTCAAGACGTCGACAACCGACTGCAAGGCCGCCTTGCCCTTGTAACCGGAGCCAGGTACTTTACTCTTCTCCACCACCATCAGTCACTGAAATGTTTAGCGGAGGCATTGGCTCGGCGATTGCACGCGCCCTGGCTGCAGAAGGATGCGACCTTGTCCTCCACTGCAACTCAAGCCTGGTAGATACAACCCCACCCATGATGGCCTGACACTGACAATGTGCAGCACAAGGTCGAAGCCCTGTCCAAAGACCTCCAGCTCGCATACCCCGACCAACTCTTCGTCTGCATCTCAGCAGACCTCTCCAACCGCGACCAGACTCGCGGCCTCGTGAACAACATCTTCCAGAACCCCACCGTGTCGTCCAAGCACTCTGCCGTGTCAGTCCTCATCGCCAATGCAGGCCTCGGCAAGCGCATCCGCGACATCAAGGACATTGAAGAGGATGATTGGGATGCCATGATGGAGGTCAATGCGCGGAGCCAGTTTGTCGTGACAAAGGCTTGCCTGCCGGGCATGAGGGCGCAGTCCTGGGGTAGGGTTATTCTCGTCGGGAGTATTGCGAGCAAGGGAGGCGGTATTAACGGGTGTCACTATGCGGCCACAAAGGGGGCCATCAGGTTTGTTGTCCTGGGACGTGATGGATTATACTAAAACTGGCAGTTCCATGGGACGCAACTTGGCTACGGTGCTGGCGGGTGAGGGTGTCACGGTCAACACGGCAAGTCAAGTGGTGTCTTGGATTATTGGTTCTAATAATAAGCAGATTCTTCCCGCCATGATTGGTGCGACGGACATGATTCCTACGCCAAAGTCCAAGTGAGTTTGTCGATGGCTCTTTACTCGGGTGCTGATCTCGATTCTAGGACGTGGACGAGCGACACCAACCTGGATGCGTTAAAGGCCACAGACCCAGGCCTTGCCATTGCTGCCAGCATTCCAGTTCACCGGCTGGGGCAGCCCAACGAGGTTGCCAACGTTGCAGTCATGTAAGTGACACCCTGTCATGGCTGGAGAAGACTGACATCTGCAGGATGGCCAAGACGGGATATCTCACTGGACAGGAAGTTGTGCTTTCGGGGGGGTTGAAGTAGACTGAGTGAATTGACAGTGACTAGTTCCACCTCGCAACAAGGTACTGATTCCCGTTATCTGGATCAACGATGTACACCTGGATAGTGTGCGTGTCCGCAATCCCGTACCCCGAGTTGTACTCCAGAAAGTTGACCCTCTGCGACCCGTCGGCGGCCACGGCGTACGAGTCGCGCACGCCCATGTCCTGGCCGCCGCCCTTGACGACGCGGTACTTGTAGGGCTTGTCGGCGAGCGCGCGGGGGAAGGTGACGTTGTCGATGTACGAGCTGGGTCTGCCGCGGCCCCATCGGGGGTGTAGTCGACGTGGACCTTTTTGAGGCTGGCGACGAGGTGGAAGAGGAGGGTTGAGTCGGTCATGGTGGATGCTGATGTTGAGGTCTGGACTGGAGACAGGGCTTTTATAGACGATGGAAGAGCCTAGATGGCAATAGTCTAACCTCGATCTTGACCGGTGAACGACTGGCAGTTGACTTTGGCTTGTGTCACTCGGCCATTGTAGCTAGCCGTCCAGCCCTTTTCGTGTCCACGGTCTGACAGCATGCACAGCGGCCACTACTTTCGGCATGTTATTCTTGCTCTAGTCTAGCTTGTATCTTTGATGGAGGTTTCCCCTCTCATAAGAATGCTATTTCTTTTCTAGCATGCTAATGCTCGCAAAAACTATACTGCACATCCCTCCAGCTCCGCGTCGCCTCATCCTGATACCTCGTCCGCTCCCGCATCACCTTCAGCCGATGCTCTTTAGCTTCATCCAGGGACATGGGCACAGCCGCATCCCCAGCATTCTGTTGCACCATGTCCATGAGCTCCGCTGGAAGAGGCGACCCAGTTTCAACGGCAGCTTCCAGACCAGGGTGTCTGGACGACGTGGAACCGAGAATGATCTGCGCAACGGGCTGTGAGACACTGTCTGCATTCTCCCTAGAGAGGTTCCTGAATGCATTCTCCATCCACCAGCTTTGCTGCTGAGGTGGTACATATCCCGTATTAATAATACGTGTAAGAGGGTCGACGAGCCACAGGGCGATGAACCGGCGATGACCAGGTCTAGTCTTGTCGGCAAGCTCAAAAGACGAGACCCGATGCTGAAAGACATTAGGAAAGGCCATGAACCTAGCCTGCTTGGTCTCGACGCTGCCGTAGTTCTGCAAACAGGTGCTACCATTGCTCCCGCCAAGATTGGTGGCAAACACGCGCTGCATCCAACTGTAGGAGAACTCATTGAGCATCATGTACTCGTCTTGATCATAGATCGTCTGCATGCGAAAGTTGAGGAAGCTAGGCGTGATGTTCTCCGAGTCGAGGTAGTACAGGGCTGTAGCAACAATGTGCTCGTTCATCTGGCCTTCAATGTGCCATCCGCTGGGGGGAAACACAGGCTTCTCGGGCGTGAGCTCGATGGAAGCCATCTTGAAAATGACCTGGAGATCGTTGAACCGATCGCGAAGAGACTGGCCCGGTTTCACGCCGTAGTCCCATGCCGTGAACTCTGGTGCTGGTGGCTGGACGGGCTCGCGCATCTTGTACCAGGAGACTTCCTCTGGTGTTCCCGAGTACTCGTACCCAAACTCGTCCTCGTCATCCACATAGGTCCGGCTGTGTGGATGTTGTTGAGCTTTGCTCGATACGGAGTGCCATGGGTGGGGAGCTTGGTCCATAGACGGAGTCCAGTTGTCGGGGTTTTCGTCACTGGTTGATCATCAGCTCACTTCCCCATGTGCTCCAAGACAACATACTGTGGGTTCTTGGAACGCGGGAACCGTGGCTTGTTCCTGCCAGCTGTTTTGGTCCCCCCCCCCTGGAGCAAAAGGTCGTCAAGCAAAGATCCCACGCGGGAAGTGCCTTCTCGATGAGCTTCTCTATAGTCCCATAGATGGCTCGGTGCCTGTTGGGATGGAGGCTATTGATATAGCTCGTGAACTTGACGCTTCCGTCCCCTTGGAGCTTCACGCTGGAGGGCAGCCACTGATATGTATTTGACCAGAATGAATCGGGTACGTCAGAGTCAAACCTGTTGCCACGAGACGGAGAGACAACAGGAACTTTTTGGGCCATCATGCCTTTGCCGGCCCATCGATCGACGGCGTCCTCAACCCCTACTACTTCGTCTTGGAAGACCCGAGATCGGCCATAGATAAACAGGTGTAGAGACGGACGGACGAGGTCTTGTACCATGTCATCAGTGCCAGGATGCCAGTCCGGGTCATCCCCTTGGTCCTCTTTGAGTTTGGCAAAGGCAGCCCGGAGTTCATCATGGAGTGTGTCGTCGACAACATGATCAGACTTGACGACCATGGCAGTCGCATCCAACGTTGGGATCAAGCCCGTCTTTTCAAAGAACTTGGCCTTGACTTGTAGTTCTTTAATGCACTAGCAATGGTCAGTACACACTTAAAAACAGACTAGATGGCTCACGTATTGAAGGCATCCCCTGTCAAGAATGGTCTTGAGCCTCTTGGGACCCGTCGGGAATCTCCAGTTCCTGACGGGCCCTCGCTCTACCGGACAGTCGACAATGTCATTGTACCATGACTCGGCCGGAATCGCAAGAGCTTCTTCGGTCCACTTGCGGGTGATGTCATGGTCAAACACTTTGACATGCCAGTTGGGCTTGTCGGTCAGGCGGTCCATGACAGCCATCATTGCAACCTCTCGGAGGAGAAGCATGTCGGACTCGGAGCCCCAGCAGTTGGCATGAGATCCTATTGGATAAGACTCGCCGCCATCGAGGCTTT
Source organism: Fusarium albidum (assembly GCA_013618265.1). Taxonomy (NCBI): domain Eukaryota; kingdom Fungi; phylum Ascomycota; class Sordariomycetes; order Hypocreales; family Nectriaceae; genus Fusarium; species Fusarium albidum. The sequence continues at coordinate 9,660 of JABFEP010000084.1, forward strand.
GACCATGGTATCGCAGATCCAGCCCAAGGCCTGGATATCGGCCGACAGTGGGGGGATCGGTGACTTTGTCGCTGGCCATGGGTGCTTCTGAATGCGGGTTTGACAATGGGTGTTGGAGCCTTTGGTGCTTGGGATGACTGACACCGCGTTATCGTGCCAGCGAGAACATTCACCGTGATTCTTGCAAGACGCGTCCTTTATCACAACCAACAACGGTCATGATCCGGTCGACCTGCCACCAGATGGCCTCCATCTACTCCGGGATGTCGGTACGGAGCAGATGGCCACACTTGCCAGAGACCAGAGCAAAACCTGACTGCCACAAGCTATGATAAGAAAGTGGACAGTAAACTCGGCTATATCTATCCTTGTATCTTGACCTATAGTTATTATCTTTGCTTTCCTATAACTTAGTTATATATATATAAAGTCATACTAACTAACTAACTAATAATAAATATCTTATTAATTTTCTTAAGTTTAACTTACTTATAGTATTATATCCCAAGCAATATAAGCGCCTAACGTTACGAGGGGTTTATAAAAACTCTCTAATTATAATAGCATACTCTACGCACTGTAACTACTGCCGGCTCGTCGTAAGGCTAGCGAACCTCCGCCATAAGCCAGGGGATTTCTATTAGAGTTGTTGACGCGAGCGATGCCCTACAACGAGATGCTCGGTGTGGGTAAGCAACGAGGTGAACAACAGCCCAGGGGCGAAGCCGTGAGGGGTGCCTAAAGAACGAGTGGAGGGCAGACTATCTAGGTGACTGCTAAAAGAGCCGTTTTTTTAGATAATTAGAACCAGAACGTGACCGGAGACGGCGGGATTGGGCCCTCTCCTAGCTCTGCCCGGATGACATTGACGGCATCCTCCTGCGGGAGAACGGAAGCAACTGCGCCAGATCACGCTACGATGCAGAAGTGCCTTATCAGGTCCACGACATGGCAGCTGTAGAGCAAAGCCACGCACCCTGATGCGAGTAGGGACTTTAAAAGGCATCTTTATGCACCGCAAGGGCCTCCCTTCGGACTAATCCGAGTGGTCAAGGCAGCGGTTAGCGTCGAGGGAAACTGGCGGCTGATCTCGTTGCCAGGCCTATCATTGACCGTGGGCTGGTGACTCCTGAGTGGTCGCCTTCTGATAGCAAAGGAGACGCTGGAGAGACAAGTGTGGGGGTTGAGCTGTAAGGGGATTATCCCGATCAGGGTTGATGGGGGCGAGGTTGTCATCTGTGCGGTCTCGAGAACGGCCAGGAAGTAATTCAAGGGAAAGGTGTGGTACTAGTATTACATGAGTTGGTTAGACGCGGATACCACCTCCCACCATGATGACAAGTCTGGGACTTTCTGAGCTTGCAGACTGCCCGTCGATGGTTTGCTAACTCCCTGAACCGTGGTCGTAGCAACTCGCAAAGATAGCCATGGACTGAAGATGGATGCTCTTATCTAACTTTAAGGCGAGATGGTTCAGTTTCATATTATTTAATGTTTAGAGGATAAAGCCCCTGACTCTGACGCCGTCTAGTGTTTATGCCGGCATCTATCCGTTTTCGAGATTACTTCCTCGGTGCCACCACGGCGTCAACAGCCATTCTTAAATTCCCAGCATCATCATCTCATCATCAGACCCCGTCCTAGTTGCCGTCGATCATTTCCAGAGAAGAGAAGAGCGAATGTCATCATCAGCCATGGCGTTGTAGAGATCTTGGCAGAAGGAGAATCAGCATTCCTCGGGGCAGAATCCGGTGATCCGCGGCTTGGCAGACCTCAGCTCAGGTACCGGGACATCAGATGCGAACGATGGCCGTGGCGCTGAGATAGTTTCCCCTGGGTGGTGGTGAAAGCCGAGCGGATGGTTAGAGTTGATACCAGGACGCCGGAATTGGCCAGATAGCCGTCCCAGGAAGCTGTGCGCGGAGAAGGGGGAATTAGCTCCGTCACATCTCAAGAAATCGGCCAAATCGCCCCTGACTCTTTATCTCGATAAGTACATCGTTGATATATTAACATATAGCTTCTAGCCTCTAATTATCGAATGAAACGGTCCCGGTAACCCTATTTAATAGTCCGAGCCGCGAGTTAGTTCATCCATCAAGATCGGCCACCGGACACGGAAGCGGGCGATCCCTCATGGCCGTCCCGGGTAAAGTAAAGTGGCGTGCCGTGGCAGCCGCGCCAAGGAAGCATGCGTCAAGGGACGGGAAGCTTAACTTCACAGTACGTGATTATCAGTTGGAGATCTGAGCACAGGAACATGATAGCCAGGTTGGCTATCCATAGAGCGTCGAGCAGCTGTGGCTGTGGCGTGGGAAAGAGGAGTTGGCAGTGCAACGAGTACAACGCGCCATGCAGGAACTGAGTGTGCAATCTGAGCCTGCCCGCCGGGTGGCACGGTACCTGGCAAGGTCTCATAACCCCGCCAACAGCCAGGTGGCACATCCAGTGGCTTTATGCTCGGTTTCATAATCTCGGCAATATCTGGGTCGTCTATATACGCCGTGTCCTCCGCTTTCCCTCCCTTCCCAGAGACCCAACACCACACCCAACATCTTCAACGACTCTGGAGGGCCTCGGTGCCTCGCCATGGACGACGACGTTCCGGTTGATGACTCAATTGGCCCGCGCAGCCTGGCCATTGTCACTGCCATCTTCGCCCTCGGGATACTCCTCTTCGCGCTAAGGATATACACGCGCGCCATCCCTTGCAAACTAAACGCATCCGACTATATGATTGTGATCGCGGTGGTAGGTCAAGCATGATAAGTCGAACCATTACTATCGTCTAATCACCAAGTTATAGATTGCCGAGGTCATCACCTACTCCTTCTTTGCCGCCGCCGTCGCCAACGGCTTTGGGCGTCACAACTACTTCCTCACGCTAGAAAGCCGCACCACGATTCTGAAGCTTTTATTTGGAGTTATAATTACCGGTCTCTGGGTGTCGACGTTTGCTAGACTGTCTATCGCGTATCTGCTATACTCGTTTACCACGTCGGCGGCGTGGAGGGTCGTTCTCTGGTTCGTTATGGGCTTCCAGGTAGCTATGTTGATCGGTAGCGAGATCTTCCAGCTGCTAGAGTGTCGTCCGGTGAGGGCCATGTGGGAGCTGGTTCCTGATGCCGAGTGCATGGCCCTGGAAGATGCCTGGGTTATTGGATATATTTTCAGCGGTAAGCCCCTTGGTCCGTCCACTCCGTTCAAACTCGCTTGACATATCTAAGGAACTAGCATGATGAGCGACTTGATACTCACCGTTATCCCTATGTTCCTCATCTGGAATCTCAGCAGACACATCCTAGAACGGTTCCTTATCGCCGTCTTGATGGGCCTCAGTCTACTTGCCACTATCGCCACGGTGATGAAGATTGTCCACATGAAGACGTCGGATCTGTCATCCCCGGATACCTTCCGAGAAGCGATGCCTATCTTTCTCTGGTGCCGGATCGAGGAGTGCCTCATTGTCGCTGCTGCTTCTGCTCCCCTCCTCAAGGCGCCGATCGAGCGGACCCTTCAGCGGTTGGGATTTCCTACGTTCCAGAATTCGGCTAGGGAGCTGGAATCGTTAGACTCGGTTCGGATGATGCCCAAAGGGCCGGTTCTGCTGCGTGGCGATACCTGACTTGACACGCCACAAGGTCGACGACGGTGTCCTCGGCACGCTGTTCTGGACTGACCTTTGCCCTGGAAGGCGCAAATTGGCACTATAGCAGACGAAGCCGCCGCGGGGCGACTACGTTGATGAGGCTGACGGGTGCTTGTACCGAATGCGCGAGCTGGAGGACCACGAGGTCCCCAAGCAGACCACCATGATCCCAGATAAAGGCCCTGTCCGCCCAGACCACCGCATCTGGCAATTCGATCACATCGAGTACGCAATTGGAAGTCAAGACCGGCTCAAGATCCACAAGGCGAGGTCGCCCAATGCGGCCCGCGAGCCCCCCGTTTTCTCTAACATGCCGACGGGGGGTACGCCATCCTGATCGAGGCCGTGGGCCATCGCCTGTACGACCCAGCAAGGCCGTCTCCCAAGCCATCCGACTACCCCAGGTTCCAGGACGACATGATGGATGCCCTGGCCGAGATGGCGAGGTGGGGGGCTCCAAGTTGGGAGGCGTCGCGGGAAACGAAGCCACCCCGTCTTGAACCATCTACCCGCTGTAGCTTGGGAGGACGCACTGAGAAGGGAGGAGGTGGAAAAGGAACGTGATTACAGATGAATTCTTCCAGAACACAACCCCTCTTCGCTCGCACCCGAGACTGCATCACCAGTTCCTCTGCCATCAAGGCTTCGACATGTCTCGATTTGCTGTGGTCTGGACGGTATCATTGTGCCGCGGCCCCCGAGGAGGAGTTTGAGATTGCCAAGGAGTAGTGACATAGCCGGATGTGTGTATTTCTGTAGTTGTAGAGTTTGCAGTCCAAAGTCATAGAATTCCTCTTGCCTTGTCCAGTCTAAATCACAACCACAGAACGTGCCTCTAGTTCAGACATCAGGCTCTACCTCGTCCACCGTAGGAACCTTATCCAGCTCGACGCTAAAAAACGCCGAGACTGCCCTCACCGCATCCCACACGACCTGGACATCCCCCTTGGATACTCCGATCCGCCGCGTCCCACGAATATGCCAATGCGTCTCCAGCCGTAGATTCTGGCTCATGATAGCCGGCAGCACCACCAGCTGCGTCTCGATATCGTCGAGTACCTGCCGATCGGACAGGAACAGCCCGTACGTGATCTCTGACGAAACCCACGCAAAATCCTTATGCGCGTCAAATAGGCCCATTGTGTCGGTGGCGTTGCGTGTGTACACCTGCCGGAACCAGCTTATGGCTCTCTCGTGGTTTGCCTCGTCTGCTTGCCAGCCGTCGCGCGTGGAGCTCATATCCTGGTCCTCTAGTCGCTCAACTCCCCTTATAGCCAGGATTGCCTCGATAGGCTTGCATACTCCGACGAGGATAATGGACTTTATTAGTGCCTCTCGGAGTCGTCGGACTAGCTTTTGCCGAGATTCGGATGATTCGAGGTGAGGCTTGCTAATGAGGTAGAGGTATAGCGCCTTTGACGCCTCCGGATCTGGACTTGCGGCGAGGCACGCGATGACGAGGATATACCACCGGTCGTCGCCGAGCTGAGTGTTTTTGAATCTATCCTCGATGTCTTCAAAGAGCTTGCCCAGACCGGGGTCGATGAGTTGAGAAGTGGACATCGCGATATTGGGAGGGAAGTGGTGACGAGTGGAGTTGTAGGTCTGAGGAGTTTGGACTTTGGAATCCGATCTCGGCTTTAACCTTGCATCGACGGCTCGCTTGGAAATGTCATACGCCGGAGGAATAACTATTTTCTGGAAATAGTAGTACGAAAACGTCATGAATTGCGGCCGTTTAGTTTATTATCTGAATGTATTTAACTAGTTAGAGCAATTTTTACTCATAAATGCAACCCTGCTATCCGAGGTCCTACATGTAAGACATGTATGTGTCAAGAGCAGCTCCCGCTAATTAGAGCAGCCAGGTTGCAGTGATCCGAGTTACGATGTAGCTGTTAAATTCGTACTTTTCCGAGGAAAGAATTTCAGGTGTAGATAAAAGCCGAGGGCTGGGCGAGGATGCCAGTGATGCTATCGTTTCTAGCCTGATGGGAGAGGACGATGTCAGCACATAATAGAACAGTATAGATGAGTTAGTCAGGTATGTTATGAAATTGGATCCCGTACTGCTTCCGGATGACCTTGTCCGTTTTTGAGGGCTTCTGCGGCGTCCTTTCACTGACTCTACGGTCTCGCCCTTCCGATAAAGTCGACATCGCCAAGGACTATCTCACCTCTTAATTTGCACAGCCGAGCAAGGTCACTACCCCAGTCACCTGTTTGATAATATAGTGTGAATATCAATTTTCAACAAGTAACCGATTACCTGGTTGACTTTGATGACGACAGGGCAATGGCCATTTCCCCGGAGTCCCGGACCTCTGCCTCACATTGCCAGGGCTCTCCGACCACGACACCATTCCAGCTTTCAATCCCGTCCAGGCTTATCTCTGCTCGTTGGCTGGCAAATCAGATCATCAATTGTTCGCATCGGGGATTTGCAGCTACGGCCTTGAAGCCGATCCGATCTGCAGGGTCGGCTAAGCTCCCGGCGCAGCATCCAACCATATAACAGTTCTCTTCCTACACAAGCTTCCACACCCTCATCAAATTAACCAAGATCCCCCCAATAAACCATCATACTGTACCCAACAACTGAACAATGCGGATCAATGACCTCACGGTCTTTTCCTACGACGCCCACAACTCCGGCGGCACGTACACAATGTCCCGATGCCGCACAGCCACCAAGCAAAGATCCATCGTCCTCCGCGTCCGCACCGACAACGGCATCGAGGGATGGTCCGAATCAGCACCCCTAGGCAGCGACTACCTTCCAAGTTCATTCGCGGGGGAAGTCACCGCTCTCAAGGAACTAGGCCCGCACGTCCTCGGCCTTGATCCCCGATCGCCAGCAGTCGTCACAGCCACGATGGACTCGGCCATGATGGCAGGCACGGCGGCCAAAGCCCTCGTCGACTTTGCCTGCTGGGATATCCTCGGTAAAGCAGTCGGCCTACCGACCAGTACCCTACTCGGGGGGAAGCTCAATGAAGACGTCCCTGGTTTTTCGGTCATTGGCATCTCAGACCCGGAGACGGGTGTAAACAAGGCTCTGGCTGAGCTCGACAAGGGACTCATGGCCATGCAGCTAAAAGTCGGGGATGATCCTCTGAGTGATGCACGACGTGTCAGAGCCATCCGCGAGGCTGTACCCGACAATGTCCAAGTCTGGGCTGATGCCAATGGTGGCTGGAACCTGCATCAAGCCCTGACATTTGCCAGGGCGCTGGGACAGGATATCAGCGTGAGTCTGGAACAGCCATGTCGATCTCTACAGGATTGCATCGAAGTCGGTCGCCGCACAGGACTGTCCATCGCCCTCGACGAATCCGTCGTAACAATGGCCGATCTTGTGGCTGCACACGCGGGGGGGATCACGGGCGTCAACATCAAGGCTTCCAGAGTCGGAGGCTTTAGTAAAGCCCGGGCTCTACGGGATGCGGCCGTGGCGCTTGATATGATGGTGACAATCGATGATACGTGGGGTTGCGCGCTGTTGACGGCGCAGAATATTCAGATGGCCGTTTCTACGCCGGCTGGACGGCTGCGAGCTGTCGATCTCTTTGTCGAGTGGACAGAGCCGATGATTTCTGACAAGGTTCCGCGGATGGGATCGGATGGTCGGGTGGTGGCTACTACTAGGCCTGGAAATGGGTATGGCGAGGTTGATCTTGGGTTTTTAGGCGAGGAACTGTTTAGCATACATTCAAGGTAGGTAGAGCCTCTAATAGCCCAATCTAGAACCCTATTCTAAGCTATATACTACCTGCTCTTAGCGTCTACTATCTTAAATACCGTTTATATAAGTAACTACAGGCTATTATAATATGATTAACTATTCGCCCCCGGAATCCACCCCATCTCCTCAGCCGGCCCCAATATCCACGCCCTATGCTCATCGTCAAGCTCCTTATAAATCTTTCTCATCGTGCAGTCCGACCAGCCCTGCAGCCACCACTGCGTCTCGGCCTTTTTCAGAATCAGACAAAAGTGCGCCATGACCACCCAGGCCTCCTGGTCGCGGGCCTTCACGAGCGGCAGGAACCCGTCGATGCATCCGTACAGCCAAAAGAAAAGGTCGGTGGCCTCCCAGTCGGGAACGTGGCACGCGGGGGACTGCAGGCTGGATATCCGCTCCGTGAGGATGTCCAGCTTGTCTGTATCTCTGACGACACACGATACTCGATCTTGGAGCTCGCATAGCATGGCGTCACTCCGTTGAAAGGAAGAGTGGAAGGAGCAGTGCAGTGTCCATCTACGCTCACAGAATGTGAATAGGGGGGTGAGAATGCTCTCGGTGCAGGCTTGGTCGAGGGTGGCTTCGATCTCGGCTGTGCCGCGTATCAGGTAAATCCAATCTTCAAAGTCGCCCTCCTCAGGGGATATCTCATTAGACGGCGACCTTTTCGGCGTAGCCATTCCTAGCCGGCGTCAGTTTATGCAACCACGAAAGGGTCAATAGTAACAGTACCAATCACGATGGTCAAGGTCGAGAATATAAAGAGACCAGCAGAATTCTCCAAGGTGACATTCCTCAATAGTTCCATGGCCTCTTGCGAAGCCGCTTGATGGTGCGTGAGAGCAGTGGAGAGATACTGGCCTCGTTGCTCTGGCCGGTGATACGCGAGCTGAAGTGCCGCCAGCGCAAGCACCTCGCCCATCAGGTAGCGGTTCTGGATGGCCAGCCGCGGAACTGTGATTCTCCAAAAGTCGCGCGGCGTCGAGCACATGGAGAGTGTCGAGTACGTCGACGTTGAGTAGACGTGGAACAGCTCGAGATCGACGAGATTGATGCCGCCGCTGTTACTTATCGTGCGCCTTGGAGGTTCAATCGCCTTTGAAGGAGACTTTCTAGGAGGTGCCGATAGATACTCGCATTCTTCGTGGAGTCTGTTGCAGTTGAAGCATGCAGGGCGCTGCTCATCGCACTGCCAACAGTGAGCATGATAAACTCAAGAGATACCAGCACTTACCTTGACTTTTCTCCTTTTACATTTAACACAACCCTTGCGGGACTTTGTATGCGAGACCCTTGACCCTTTCTTGGTACTTGGGTGTCGGAAATAGCCGTCTGGAGACGCACTCTCGGTGTGCACAGAAGATTCTGGGCTGTCCAGGAACGGCTCCATGCCTGCCAGAGTAGAGGGTGAGTTTTCGGTGACGAGGTGCAAGGCATTGGATGAGGATATATGACCCCCAGGATTTATGGGCCTGCCAACGGTAATCTCCCGAGGTCCAAGTTTATCTGGTGGTGCGAATCACGGGGACCTGTACCGATCCCATGCAACCGTCAATGGGTTGCGCCATATACAGAGACGTGTGATTCGTTCTGATGCCTGTCAGCTAGGGCACAACCCGCCAACCAGACGAGTAGACCCGTGTCACAGGGGCTGGGAACGAAGCTGAACGAGCCTAAACGAGGCCAATGATGGAGAACTGTGGATCATGGATAAATGCTTGGGTCTGCGAGGCAGATTCACAGAGCTAATATATAGCTGTTCTTTATCAATCATGCCTTGTGGGAGTTACCTCTTAACTATGGCGGCTTATATCGAGACTTGCCATCCTCACGTATGAATCACTGAGTTGCTTTTCAGACCCACAACTTCAAGCGGCCACTCTATCCAGCTCTTCCAGTAACACCCCAGCAAATCATCAACCACCTCGACAATGTCGTAGCCCCATCCCTCCATGAACCAAGAGTCGTTGAGCGAATGCAGCAGGCCGCCGTAAAACGCATACAGGATCAAGGCCGGCGGCTGTCTCTGGTGCAGCAGAGAAAAGAACTCCCTAGGGGCCACAGGCACAAAGATGAAGGCCCCCTGCCAGGATCGGTTGTAAGTTGACGTCTGAGTATCTTCGACGTCCATGGTCGAGAACTGGGCCATGAACATGCGGCATCGTCTGAGGACGTGTAGAGTTGCTTCGTATGTCGACGCGTCGGGGTTGTTGTCCCATGAGGTCCTCATCCGGCAGAAGCGCTCATCTTGAGGATCCGTGGCTCCGTCAGGGTCCAGGTCGTCCCAGTTTCCGATATCCGCAACATGTCTCAAAGGTCCAGAGGACAGAGTGTCGTGATACGGCTTCATCACGGTCTCGATGCCTAGAATCATGGGGATCCATCCTAGGCCGAGTATGCGGTCCTTGCGGCTGCCCCAGCTCGACTCGTCGTCGCACAGTCCCTCGCCCAGCCGACCGGATACCCCAAAGACATAAAACAGGTTCAGGGCCGACCAGATGAACAGCGCCTCGGCTACTTCGTCGTTCTTCCGGGCCACGGCTTCCCTGAACCCCTTGAGTCCTTGGTTGTGGTAGCGAGCCGCGTCGGCCGTGTGCCTCAGCCTCTCCTGAGGGTCGAGATATGCAATGTGCAGGGCGGCCAGGCCGAGGAGAGCCTGCATGACGAAGGGGTGCTTGAAGGCTACCTGAGGAAACCTGATTTGACAGGTCTTGGATAAGCTCGAGTTCTTGTGCATGTCAAGACTCGTGCACACCGTCCAGTGGTGGAAGAGGGCCATGTCCTGGATGCCATAGGTGAGGGAGGACTCCTCTCGTGATGATGCGAGGACGGCGGGGAATGAGAGGGAGGAGAGGCTGGGGATGGGTGCGAGGCTCAGTGGCGTTGAAGTCAAAGTTGAAGCGGGCGAGGTTTCATCGTGTTGCATAGCTGGTGAAGGATCCGTGGACGGGTACTGGCATTCTACTCCACGTCGATGACAGGCACGACACTGGGGCTTCTCCTCGCTACACTGCAGCAAGTTAGCATGATCTGCCAGAGCGACATTCAGATACAAGCCACGCACCTTGACCCGACGCCTCTTGCAGTCATGACACCCCGTCTTTGCTTTTCTGTGTGGCCGACGCGGTTTCAGCCCGTCATTGCCCACGATTGCGGCGTCGCTAGGCTGGGTGCCCATGGCGGCCGGCATTAGCTAAGCTTTCGGCCTCGGCAGGGAACGCCAGGTGCTGCGGGCCGCAGGTGTCCGTCGGTAGAGCGAGGTCAAAGATAATTCCGCTTGTGTGTGCAGTAGATAGTGATGAACGAAGGTCAGGGAATGAGGGGCAGGTTGGAAGTGGGTGGTTGAGATAGGGGTGAGCCGAGGCGGAGCGAGAACGAGGCTGAACGAGGTCGGAACGAGGTTCGTATCTCAGGGGACCCATGATGATGCTCAGAGGTCTCATGATCTAGCCCAACGTGGTTACCGTCGGCCAGTCCCGTACACGGTGCATTTTTGTTTCTGTAATTTATATCTAGTGCTCAAACGAGAGGGAATCAGTGGTAGCTCCTGTACGTATGATATGACGTTGGTTTAAGACCTCGTTATGATAATACTTCTAGTAACTATAATTAAATTAGTTACTAAGTGTTGGTTCGTCTTCACATATATATGTGGGAAAGCAAAGATAACAGGGTGGGCTCCATCATTCGATATATTCAGAGCTATCCAAGAAGGGAAGAGGGAAAAGCTACGGCTCACGATGTGGCCCCTTGTGGCCCGACTCGGCCGTGGTCACGTGATGCGTTCGGCACCACGGGCTCTACTTGATCCGGCCCGGACCCGAAGAGGGCCCGGTCCGAGGCAACGGCTGCCACACACAAGTTACCAACACTAAGAGTAAATAGATAGTAAATATATGCTCCCTTAGTTAAGGCCCAATGCTCCCATCGATGACCTATGACTTGCTCTATAACAGGCAAACTCTGCCACGAATCTAGATGTCCAAGATTTCCCTTCTCGCCCATGATCCTGAGTCGATGCTGCTTTAACCTGAGCTCAGGGTGAGCCAACAATAAATGTGGGCCTGCAGTCTCTCGTTTCGGCCCCCGGCAACTGACAAAAATAGAACAACCCCACAATAAGTAACCTGTCTAATGCTAGCTCACGTCCTACTGCACGCATGGTTCAAACTTTTATCAAATTGGCAATAAACCCACAGCATCACATTATCGATTACCCATATGTTCCCTCATATTGTGAGAGAGCATCTGTAGACTTTATAATAGGATCCATACTATGTGGACTGATTGGTTGTCCTCAGGCATTCGACCTACGTGGTTGCTTGTTCAGGTTGTTGAAGTCGATAGATGGTAAGTCCAGTGTAGCATACGGCCAGCTTCCCTATCAACATAAAACCCAATCAGAATGTCGCAGGGTTAGCCCGACGACTACAACACAGAGCCAAGCATACCCACATCCAGGCGCCCTTACACAGCCGAGATCAACCGGAAAGAAATTATAGCGACTTGGCCATTCCTTGAAATGGCAGGTCGGATATGATGGCGGGGTTCCTTGGAGTCGTGGTGAGAAGGCATTGGATGGAAGTCTCAGTGGCTAATGAATATATGAATATGGTGGAGTCTACGTCTCTGAGCGTGAAGTTGAAGGCGCATGCCTGCGCCTCAAGAGAACGGCGAGAGCATCTCGGACGAAGGATGATCATGGATGCCCTGGCTGTGGTTCTGGTGTCATCAACACTCCTGATGCCATCCGGTCAGACGAAAGAACTAATGCTGCCGGAAGCTTCCATCCCGATACCTTCTGACCACTGGATGTCATGCATCGTGTGTGAACAGTCCGACCGCTCTCAAGACCTGCCTCATCTGGCATCTCCGAGAATTCTGCCTTGCCAGCGAGTAGTGTGGAGGAAGCGGTTACGTGTCTGCCTCCTCCGTCCGACCCGCCCTGATCTTGGAGAACAAGGGAAGACAGCAAGAAACGCCGGGCTATGTTCATATAGCCCATAGACTCGTGTGGTTCAGCCACGAGCATATAAGCTAGACAGTGCCCGCCCATCTTCCGCTTCATCGTACTGCCAGAACAACCCCCTTTATCCCTTGACTTCCAAACACACGGCAGCTCCAACATGACATCGACGATCTCTGATGCTGGGCAGCAGAAATTGCGACAAAACCTCACTCCCCCTGCTTCTCCAGCAGTTTATGTATCGCTGTGCGACAAAGAGGCACTCTCGGCTACTGGAGAATCCAGGGACTCCGTTATTTGGATTTCTGACGACGACACTGATACAAAGGATAAGAATGACGATGAGGGTCAAGATTTCGACGACTCGCAATCATGCACAACACCTACGACGACCAGCATCGTAGACCATTCGGGTAAGTTCTTTACCCTGTGGTTCCTTCCAGTGCAGGTCCTAACAGCCCGTATAGATAGCACAGGCACCAAACACAGTCAGACTAAGTCAGAGGCCGCCGTCGGTATGAATACTATGTCAACAGTATCTCCGGCTCGAGCGGAGGACAGCACAATCTGGACACACGACTCACATGGACCCCTCGCGGATCCTGAACCGAATCAGCAATATCCTTGTCAGACGAATCGCACGTCCGCTGGAGACACCACGGCTTGTACAGATGTCAGCTTTGACGCCTCGCCTACTAGCCCCGAAAGTCAGCCATGTTTGGGTATGTCAGGCGCAACTCTCTCCTGTAAAAATT